>JZKD02S1672760.1:330825-369757 GCA_000966675.3 Picea glauca
GTACTATATATGTGGATGTAGGTGATCATTTGGGACAATGTCGATCCATTGGAGAGAGAGGGACTGGGCCTGACTAAGGGAGGATGTGAGGGATGAGGAGCCGATGGTTCGTGGTGCTTTAGCGGCCTGTGGGCTGCTGAAATTTTTTGAGTGCCCACTGTTGAGGTCACAGGAGTATCTGTTGCAATTCCTAATCTCGATGTGGAGTCCAGAGTTGCAGTGTTTTATTATGCATGGGGAGCACTTGCCATTCTCTACTGAGGAGGATGTTTATTTCCTAATTGGGCTCCCTTTTTGGGGAACCCTGCTACTGGCCGAGTCAGTGGTAGTTGGAGAGGGGAAGTTGGCTACCCTTGCCCGGACATATTGTTCGGGAGAGGATTTTATGTCTGGGTCAGTGGTGAGGATTACGTCGATGGATGCCCTGGTACATCATTGCCTGGCAGCGATGGTTGTGAGAGTGTATGGGTCACTCGCAACTCAGCGTATCAGTGGTGGCCAGCTAAGGATCATGCAACGAGCACTAGGGGGTGAAAATTTCTCTTGGGGCTTGATGCTACACGCCAATATGGTGGGATAGCTCACCAGGTGTCGAGCGACCAAATCAGGGGATTTTGCCTTTGGATCTATCCTGGTGGCTTGGTTTTTAGAGAGGGTGTCGATGTTGCACCCGAGAGTTTTCTTAGACCCACTGGAAGCGTAAGAGTCGCGACTACAATGGTGGTCGATCATATTGGTTCGTCATGGGGGTGGGGAGGGTGGCCACTACTTCACGGCCGAGGCTTCACAGGTGTGGCGTCAGATGCCATAGATCATATTGTAGTTTCCATACAATGGGATAGACTTCTGTGATGACCCTGAGATGATATTACCTTCGGGAGAGGTATTCGATCGCTGAGGTATGATGTGTTGGTTGTTGGTTTTGTTGAGTTGTTTTTTATATAGTATAGCATATGGTTGATATTTGTATGGATGTTAATACTATCATGTGTTTGGTTGTGTAGATGTGGGACCGCGTGGACGAGAGGTCGAGCTGATCAGAGTGCCAACCCACCAGGGGCCTGTGAGACCACCACGGGGAGAGTTGCGAGCAGGGGAGAGGCGACGTCGAGAGGATGTGGGGGCGAGGCCTGGTGATGATGATAGAGTGGCCTGGAGACGCCATTATGATGACCCTGGGGCAGGGCTGTCACATGCTCCTTCGGCCAAGGCCGGGGGAGAGTTTGATGATTTTCGTCGCTGACTAGAGGCGGTTCTACAGGGAGTTCCTGAGAGGATGTGGGTGCAGATCCAGGATGAGGGGATCCTGGAGCAATGTATTGGGCTTCCGGTGGAGTCACGAACCTTGATCTGGAGATCAGTTGTAGTCAGAGCTGTGATGACTAGACGGTTGCCTTCGGGACCTGAGGGACCTGGAGTTAGTGGGGTACCTCCGCCAGAGGGAGGACCTGGTGATGGAGCATTAGAGGCGCCCTGAGGGCCGCTAGATATGTAATTGTGTATCTGATATAGGCTGGTGAGCCCATTTTGTATAGTTGTGACATCCAGTTGTGTATTGGTAGGGATGAGGTGATTCAACTGCCTACGGGCAATGTACTATTTTTGTAAACACTTTATGACATGTGGACTAATATATATATATATGGATATACATTTGTGGATCTTTGTGTACATGTGTGATGTGTTTGTTGTTGATGATTTTTTTTTATGTAGTGGATGATGTCGAATCTATATGTTGTGACAGACTTCTAATGGTTTATGTGTATGTGAAGATGTCTTGATGTGATATATTCCAATCTAGTATAATGTTAGCCATGGTATCTACTATTTGATTGAATTGTCTTTGGATATTTGTAAATGTAATGGAATTAAAATGTCGAGATAAAAGTCTAACCTACAGGTATTTGCAAAAGAGGCAAGAATCACGGACACGGTATACATTGTTGAGCTGGAGGACAAGTTGGGAATCTAATAAGACACTAAGGTGATGAATATGGTGATGATTGGCCTCAAAAAGGAGACCAATGACAGAGGTGTACTCTGCTTGATTGTTGGTGGTTGAGCCTAAACATATGTCGCTGGTGTGGAGCAGGTCATGTGAAGGCAAATAGAGGGCCCAAGCAGCCGAAGCGATATTTTGTGTCCAGCAGCCAGCTCCGTTGGCGTAACCGATGTGGTAGGCCGATGGAGGTGGCATCTGTCAATAACACGAGTGAGAGATTAGATGGGAGGTATGGATAAAAGAAGACTAAAAACTCTACAAAAGATGTACAAAAAAAAAAATCCTAGTATAGTATAGCTATGCTCAAGCGTAAAATTTCTTTAAGTACAACCCATTGACGAGTTCCTTGAGAGGATGGTCATCCGGAGAGGCCAGAATGTATGCACCTTTAGTGAGGCAATGTTGGATGATGTACGGTCCATGCCACAAGGACTCAAATTTTCCATGGCCAAAGGTATCGTGAAAGATATCATAAGCGAGGATGAGGTCTCCTTCGTTAAATGAGCGAAGGTTGACATGGCGATCGAAGGTGGCCTTTTATCATTTTTTGGCTGCTTCATTGTTCTGTAATGAAGATCAACGATCTTCATCTAGGGATTCTAAGTTTAGAAAACAATGCTCTATTGGGGTAGTGTCGAGTAATAGCTCAATAGTGATGTGTAAGGTGGGAATTTCGCATTCGATGGGAAGAGTGGCCTCAACCCCATGGACTAGATGAAAAGGTGTGAAACCAGTGGCAGTTTTGACTGCTGTGTGATAAGCCCAGAGCGCGGAAAATAACATATGATGCCAATTGGTTTTATGTTTGTTAACCATGCCTTGCAACATGGTTTTTAAGACCTTGTTAACTGCTTCTACCTTTTCGTTGGACTGAGGGTAGTATGGTGAGGAAAACTTGTGGGAAAAGACTAACCAGGATGAGAGTTCCATGCAAATCTCATTCTTGAAATGTTTCTCGTGGTCAGAGACTAGTTGAAGTGGTACTCCAAAGAGGGATATGGCATGGTTAAAGAAAAAAAGTGTTGTTGTGTCAACGGTGTTGTTGAAGGTGGGCATGGATTCATCCCACTTGGTAAAGTAATCAACTACAATGACTATGTATTTGTGTCTGTTGCTGGATGTAGGGTTGCAAGTCATGAAGTCGATGCCCCATTTACAAAAGGGACCAGCAGTGATGACTGGGTGTAGAAGAGCAGGTGGTGCACGTGCTTTGTTGGCGTAACGCTAGCATTTATCACAACGTTTCATAGCATGGATGTAGTCATCAAATAATGTAGGCCAAAAGTAACCTGCATGGATGATTTTCTGAGAGGTGGATAGCCCTGAGAGATGGTCTCCGCAAGCGCCATTGTGGCAGTCGTTCAAGACTTTGTCGACCTCATCAATGGTTAAGCATCAACGGAGTATGGTGTCGACTCCTCGCCGATATAATATGTCCTCGATGAGGAGGTATCGAGGTGCCTGGTGACGAATACGTTGACGATCATCTCTGGAGAGGTGGTTTCCTAATTTTTGTGTTCAGAGATAGACAAGAAGATTGCCATACCAAGGGTCATCTGAGGGAATAAAAAAAAGATGTTCATCAGGGAGGTTGGTATTGACCGGTGGACTGGTAGTGTCGGAGGGAAAAGTCGTGATAAGTTCGACGAGGATGAGAGCTTTCTTTCTCTTGGGTGTTGAAAATTTGAAATCGTGTTCCTGAAGGATGACGATCCATCAAGAAAATTTACCGTTAATTGGTCGACGACCGAGCAAGTATTGCATGGGGTTGGAATCTACGATGACTTTGGTAGTTTGAAGCAGAATGTAATGGCGCAGTTTCTGGACTGCAAGGGCTAGCTTTTCTTCATGATTGTACTTCAAGGGTGTTTCTGAAAGGTTTTTACTAATGTAGTAAATCACATACTCACGGGCATCATCCCCTATTTGGATGACCACTCGTGCTACTGAAACGGTTGAGGCTGATATGTAGAGGAGATAATTGTGGCTATAGTCAGGTGGACTAATCAACGGGGCATTGGAGAGAGCTGCTTTGAGATAGTCAAAATTGGTTTGGGCATGTTTATCCCATTGAAATGGGATGTCATGACGAAGTAAGGGAAGGAAGCCATGTGCACGGGTAGCGTAATCTGGGACAAAGCATCATAAAAAGTTGGGTTTTCCTTGAAGGCTCTGTAGTTGGCGTAAATTCCATGGGGGTGGAATTTCTGTAATGGCTTGGACTTTGAGGGGGTCCACAGTAATGCGACATTGGGAAACTATGAACCCAAGAAGGCGCCCAGCAGTGACGCAGAATATGCACTTGAGGGGGTTCAAGCGGATATTGTACTGACGACACCTATGGAAGATGATTCATAGATCATCGAGATGCTGAGTGCATTTCTTAGATCAAGCGGTGAGGTCATCTAAGTATGTGAGGATGATATGAGTCAGATTGTGAAAAACACATGTCATAGCCCATTGGAAAGTGTCGTCGACATTCTTGAGGCTGAATGGCATGACACGATATGCAAAGGTGCCCGAAGGGGTCATGAATGCAGTTTTGTACTGATAGGTGGGGTGAATTTGGATTTGGTTGTAACTAGAGAAATCGTCCATGAAGGACAAAGCCTCGTGACCTACACAATCATCGATTATTTGGTTGATGAAGGGTGTTGGAAAGTTGTCTTTGGGACAGGCGTGATTGAGGTCAAGGAAGTTCGTATAGACATGGATAGTGCCCTATTTTTTTATAAAAAGGATAGGGTTGGAGACCCATGACGTATAGGCTATGGGGTAAATAAACCCTGCAGTGCATATTTTGTCAATCTCGGCTTTGATGGCCGCTGCTTTGGATGGGTGTAGCGGTCGCTGTTTTTGGCAGACGGGTGTGATATCAGGCCAGGTATCTATGCGATGTTAGACAATAGAGGGATCGAGGCCAGGCATCTCTGTATATGACCAGGCGAAAATGTCCTTGTATTCCTGGAAGAGGGCTTTGTAGGCGGTGAGTTCTTCTGGAGAACATGCAATGCCAATGGTGATTTCCTCAATAATTCCATATTTGATGGAAATATCTATTTTTATGGTTGGGGATATATTGGACATATTTCCTTCCTTGAAAGTGTCGAGGGCAGGGATAGGGTTATTGAACCAATCTATATTCCATGATGGGAGAAAATATTTGGTTTCGACTGCGTATATAGGGTGTTGGTTAGGAGGCGTGAAGGCTTCCTGTGAAAGAAAGAGCGCTCTGTGGTGGAGTGCATCCCATGGGTAATCGGGGGTAGTTAGCTCCTAAAGGATATCTTCATCACAATGAAACTGGTGTGAATATAGGGGATCGAGAGGAGTGAGCTTAGTGAATGTCACTGTGGCGTTGTCTCCTTCTAATAAAGATGTAGGGGGATTGATGGAGGAGAATTGCGATGGTTAAAGAAAAAACGCGTTGTTGTGTCAACGGTGTTGTTGAAGGTAGGCATGGATTCATCCCACTTGGTAAAGTAATCAACTGCAAGGACTATGTATTTGTGTCTGTTGCTAGATGTAGGGTTGCAAGTCATGAAGTCTATGCCCCCTTTACAAAAGGGACCAACAGTATGACTGGGTGTAGAAGAGCAGGTGGTGCACATGCTTTGTTGGCGTAAAGTTGGCATTTATCACAGTGCTTCACAGCATGGATGCAGTCATAAAATAATGTAGGCCAAAAGTAACCTATGTGGATGATTTTCTGAGCGGTGGATAGCCCTGAGAGATGGCCTCCGCAAGCGTCATTATGGTAGTTGTTCAAGACTCTGTCGACCTCGTCAATGGTTAAGCATCAACAGAGTATGGTGTTGACTCCTCGCATATATAATATGTCCCCGATGAGGAGGTAGCGAGGTGCCTAGTGATGAATACATCGACGATCATCTCTAAAGAGGTGGTTTCTGAATTTTTGTGTTCGGAGATAGACAAGAAGATCGCCATACCAAGGGTCATCTGAGGGGATAAAAAAAAGATGTTCATCAGGGAGGTTGGTACTGACCGGTGGACTGGTAGTGTCGGAGGGAAAAGTCATGATAAGTTCGACGAGGATGAGAGTTTTCTTTCTCTTGGGTGTTGAAAATTTGAGATCGTATTCCTGAAGGATGACGATCCATCGACCAAATTTATCGTTAATTTGTCGACAACTGAGCAAGTATTGCATGGGGTTGGAATCTGCGATGACTTTGGTAGTTCAAAGCAGAATGTAATGGTGCAGTTTCTGGACTACGAGGGCTAGCTTTTCTTCATGATTGTACTTCAAGGGTGTTTCTGAAAGGTTTTTACTAATGTAGTAAATCACATGCTCACGGGCGTCGTCCCCTATTTAGATGAGCACTCCTGCTACTGAAACGGTTGAGGCTGATATGTAGAGGAGATAATTGCGGTTATAGTTAGGTGGACTAATCAATGGGGCATTGGAGAGAGATGCCTTGAGATAGTCAAAAGCGGTTTGGGCATGTTTATCCCATTGAAATGGGATGTCATGACGAAGTAAGGGAAGGAATCCATGTGCACGGGTATCATAATCTGGGACAAAGCATCGTAAAAAGTTGGGTTTGCCTTGAAGGCTCTGTAGTTGGCGTAAATTCCATGGGGGTAGAATTTTTGTGATGGCTTGGACTTTGAGGGGGCCATAGTAATGCCACATTGGGAAACTATGAACCCAAGAAGGTGCTCAGCAGTGACACAGAATACGCACTTGAGGGGGTTCAAGTGGATATTGTACTGACGACACCTATGGAAGATGATTCATAGATCATTGAGATGTTGAGTGCATTTCTTAGATTGAGCGGTGAGGTCATATAAGTATGCAAGGATGATATAAGTCAAATCATGAAAAACGTATGTCATATCCCATTGGAAAGTGGCGCCGACATTCTTGAGGCCGAATGGCATGACACGATACGCAAAGGTGCCCCAAGGGGTCGTGAATGCAATTCTGTACTGATAGGCTGGGTGAATTTGGATTTGGTTGTAACCAGAGAAATCGTTCGTGAAGGACAAAGCCTCATGACCTGCGCAATCATTAATTATTTGGTCAATGACGAGTGTTGGAAAGTTGTCTTTGGGACAGGCGTGATTGAGGTAGAGGAAGTTTGTATAGACACGGATAGTGCCCTGTTTTTTGTTAACAGGGACAGGGTTGGAGACCCATGACGTATAGACTATGGGGTAAATAAACCCTGCAATGTGTATTTTGTCAATCTCGACTTTGATGGCCACTGCTTTGGATGGGTGTAGCGGTCGTTGTTTTTGGCAGACGGGTGTGATATCAGGCCAGTTGTCTATGCGATGTTCAACAATAGAGGGATCAAGGCTAGGCATCTTTGTGTATGACCAGGAGAAAATGTCCCAGTATTCCTGGAAGAGGGCTTTGTAGGCAGTGAGTTATTCTAGAGAACATGCAATGCCAATGGTCATTTCCTCGATAATTCCAGATTTGATGGAAATATCTATTTTTATGGTTGGGGATATATTGGACATATTGCCTTCCTTGAAAGCGTCGGGGGCAAGGATAGGGTTATTGAACCAATCTATATGCCATGATGGGAGAAAATATTTGGTTTCAACTGCATATATAGGGTGTTGGTTAGAAGGCGTGAAGGCTTCCTGTGAAAGAAAGAGCGCTCTGTGGTGGAGCGCATCCCATGGGTAATCAGGGGTAGTTAGCTTCTCGAGGATATCTTCATCACAATGAAACTGGCATGAATATAGGGTATTGAGAGGAGTGACCTCGGTGAATGTCACTGTGGCGCTGTCTCCTTCTGATAAAGACATAGGGGGATTGATGGAGGGGAATTGCAATGGTTAAAGAAAAAATGCGTTGTTGTGTCAATGGTGTTGTTGAAGGTAGGGATGGATTCATCCCACTTGGTAAAGTAATCAACTGCAACGATTATATATTTGTGTCTATTGTTGGATGTAGGGTTGCAAGTCATGAAGACGATGCCCCCTTTACAAAAGGGACCAGCGGTGATGACTGGGTGTAGAAGAGCAGGTGGCGCACATGCTTTGTTGGCGTAAAGATGACATTTATCACAGCTTTTCATCGCATGGATGCAGTCGTGAAATAATGTAGGCCAAAAGTAACCTATGTGGATGATTTTCTAAGCGATGGACAGACCTAAGAGATGACCTCCACAAGCGTCGTTGTGGAAGTCGTTCAAGACTCTGTCGACCTCGTCAATGGTTAAGAATCAACAAAGTATGGTTTCGACTCCTCGTTGATATAATATGTCCCCGATGAGGAGGTAGCGAGGCGCTTGGTGACGAATACATCGACGATCATCTCTGGAGAGGTGGTTTCCGAATTTCTGTGTTCGGAGATAGACAAGAAGATCACCATACCAAGGGTCATCTGAGGGGATAAAAAAAAGATGATCATCAGGGAGGTTGGTATTGACCGATGGACTGGTAGTGTCAGAGGGAAAAGTCATGATAAGTTCGGTGAGGATGAGAGCTTTCTTTCTCTTGGCTGTTGAAAATTTGATATCGTATTCCTGAAGGATGATGATCCATCGAGCAAATTTACCATTAATTTGTCGACGACTGAGCAAGTATTGCATGGGGTTGGAATCTACGATGACTTTGGTAGTTTGAAGCAGAATGTAATGGCGCAGCTTCTAGATTGTGAGGACTAACTTTTCTTCATGATTGTACTTCAAGGGTGTTCCTGAAAGGTTTTTACTAATGTAGTAAATCATGTGCTCATGAGCATCATCCCCTATTTGGATGAGCACCCCTGTTACTGAAACGGTTGAGGCTGATATGTAGAGGAGATAATTGCGGCTATAGTCAGGTGGACTAATCAATGGAGCGTTGGAGAGAGCTGCTTTGAGATAGTCAAAAGCAGTTTGGGCATGTTTATCCCATTGAAATGGGATGTCATGACGAAGTAAGGGAAGGAAGCCATGTGCACAGGTAGCGTAATGTGGGACAAAGCGTCATAAAAAGTTGGGTTTGCCTTGAAGGCTCTGTAGTTGGCATAAATTCCATTGGGGGTGGAATTTATGTGATGGCTTGGACTTTGAGGTGGTCCACAGTAATGCCACATTGGGAAACTATGAACCCAAGAAGGCACCCAGCAGTGATGCAAAATATGCACTTGAGAGGGTTCAAGCAGATATTGTACTGATGACACCTATGGAAGATGATTCATAGATCATCGAGATGCTGAGTGCATTTCTTAGATCGAGCGTTCAGGTCGTCTAAGTATGCGAGGATGATATGAGTCAGATCATAAAAAACATATGTCATAGCCTGTTGGAAAGTGGTGTCGACATTCTTGAGGCCGAATGGCATGACACGATATGCAAAGGTGCCACAAGGGGTCTTGAATGCAGTTTTGTACTGATAGGCGGGGTGAATTTGGATTTGGTTGTAACCAGAGAAATTGTCCATGAAGGACAAAGCCTCGTGACCTGCGCAATCATCGATTATTTGGTCGATGAAGGGTGTTGGAAAGTTGTCTTTGGGACAGGCATGATTGAGGTCGAGGAATTCCGTACATACATGGATAGTGCCTTGTTTTTTGTTAATAGGGACAGGGTTAAAGACCCATGACGTATAGGCTAGGGGTAAATAAACCCTGCAGTGCATATTTTGTCAATCTCGGCTTTGATGGTCGTTGCTTTCGATGGGTGTAGCGGTCGCTGTTTTTGGCAGACGGGTGTGATATCAGGACAGGTGTCTATGTGATGTTCGACAATAGAGGGATCAAGGCCAAGCATCTATGTGTATGACCAGGTGAAAATGTCCCGGTATTCCTGGAAGAGGGCTTTGTAGGCGGTGAGTTCTTCTGGAGAACATGCAGTGCCAATGGTGATTTCCTCGATAATTCGATATTTGATGGAGATATCTATTTTTATGGTTGGGGATATATTGAACATATTGCCTTCCTCTAAAGCGTCGAGGGCAGGGATAGGGTTATTGAACCAATATATATTCCATGATGGGAGAAAATATTTGGTTTGGAATACGTATATCGGGTGTTGGTTAGGAGGCGTGAAGGCTTCATGTGAAAGAAAGAGCGCTCTATGGTGGAGCACATCCCATGGGTAATCGGGGGTAGTTAGCTCCTCGAGGATATCTTCATCACAATGAAACTGACGTGAATATAGGGGATCGAGAGGAGTGACCTCAGTGAATGTCACTGTGGAATTGTCTCCTTCTGATAAAGACATAGGGGGATTGATGGAGGGGAATTGCGATGGTTTGCTTGACATAAACCAAATATCCAGATATTGTGGGTTAAAAATGGTAGCTGGAAGTAGAATATTCATGGGGAAATGAATTGGAGAATTGGGGGGATTTGGGGGTAACTCCTCATATAAATCATCTAGGAACCATGGGGGAGAAGGGAGTGCCTCAGGTTCTGGTGGGAAGATATGAACCATTTCAATTGATGGGCTAAGGGTATTTATCGAGTTTGTTGGGGGGGGTATGATTTTGAATAGGGACCAGTTGACGATGCCTGTATTCAATGATCATAGGACATTGATACATGAAATGATCAAGTGATTCACATATAGAGAAAGGACATCTCATGTGTTCATTGACTAAGGTTGTGACATAATGGATGTCGGTGACAGGATTTGGGGTGGGTGTTTGCTGAAATTTCTGGTGTACAGCTATTAGTGTATGTCGGAAGTGAGGTAACGATGGACAGTTGTGCGTGTAATGGACATATTTCGAACAGATGGCGCATGCGAATTTGGTTCGCAGTCCTTTGTTACTTGTGTTCTGTGAGATAGCGGAAATACTAAAGGAAGAGATGAGCGGTGGTGGTGCTCGAGGGAGTTGGATGAGATTACGTAACTTGGGGAGAGGTGGGCATTTGTTGGTGGGGTGTCCGTATTTCTCGCATAGCATGCAAGGAGGTTGGACGTGTGGGGAAGTGGAGTTGTGGGATCCTTCTTCTTTCGCCTGCCCCCATCTGTAGTAGGGGGGTTAGTGAGTGAGAGTGTAGGGGGTATGGTGGGAGTGAGTATGGGAATCTGCATCGGGATTCCTTCTGTTTGGGGAGGGAGGGATGGTTGAGGAACCATCTCAAGTGGATGTAAATACCAAATTGGAATTTCCAGCACCATATTAGGAAGGGTAAGTGTTGCAGCGACCTATAAATCATGTACACCTAGTGGGGGGTAAAAGAAAGGGATCTGGGTAATGGCTTGGGGGACTATTTCCCAAACCAGGATCTGGCCCTGGGGAAGATCAGGAACTGGTTGAGCTGAATTAGTTCCAGGGGATTCCTGAGGGAGAAGTTCTGCGACTAGTGGGACATCAGGGATGAAAGAGGCCTTAGTGGGAGGGAGGTTAGTTTCAGTTGTTGTTTCGTTGGAGGATACGACACATACTTGTGCTGAGGGATGGAGGAGCGGTGGTGCTCCATGGTATGTCCTTAGCAAGGAAGGGTCTTTAAAGATTCTGGGGGCCATCTCAATGAGTGGATAGGCATCGGGATTAGTGTGGATAAAAGGGAGGATGTTATCGATGTTGGATGAAGGGTTAGGCTCGTAATGTGATACTTGATAAATGGTAATGATCTTTCCATTATGGGGAAACATCATGGTTCGGAACACAAAAGAGGCAACGGCCTTCATAGCATACATGTAGCTACGACCAAACAAAATATTGTTGTCGAGCAGGGCATCGATAACCTCAATGTCAATCAGAATGGTTTTGCTCCTGAGCTCAACGGGGACATTTTGGAAGAGTCCTTTGGGGGATGAGGGTCTGCCATCGTAGGCTCTTAAGGTAATGGCAGATGGTATGAGTTCGGGGGAACCAAGTTTCTACCATACAGATTTGGACATGATACAGGTGGATGCACCTTCATCAATGATGCATCGGTGAACTGTAATGTTCTAAATTTTTATAGGGATTTGAAAAGCAATAAGAGTGAGGAGGCGAGGTTCTCCGTTGTCGATGTCAAATGTGATGAGTCAGGTATCGGCAAGGTTGACTTCTCCCAGGGCAGAAAGTAAGGACTTCCGCTGGGTGGGACAAGTTTGAAGGACTTCTAAGACTGACATGGCAGCCGGAGATTGTTCCAATTCATCGACCAAAATGTAATTATGAGCTATCCTAGCTTGAGGATTGTGGACATTCCTGCGCAATGGGATGCGATGAATACAAAGGGGGGTTTCAGTATTAGAGTGAGGAATTATGAGAGGGGGTCCGGTTGTGACTGGAATTGCTTCTGAGGTGGTGGGAGCAGATTCAGGGGGTGTGCTATACTAACGACTATGTGTTTGCAGAAAGACTTCTTCCTCACTAGTAAGGAGGATAGTGCGATTGATAGAGGTGCTCGTATTGCGATATTATCCCAACTGTGGTGGGGTAGGATACATGTCCGGTTGGGTATTTATGACACCTTGGTGTGGGATGGGGTTTCGTAGTATAGTTGGGGAGGGTTGTTGAACATATGGTTGTGAGGTCTGCTAAGGTGCAGGTAGTGCTGAGGGGTGTGGTCCATTCACAGAATCTTTCATCCGTTTAAAGTCAGCGATTTGGGGGAAATGGTGAGTATAGCGACCAAACTCACCACAAAGGGCACAAGGGAAGGTGGTCTTGACATTGTTGTTGTTTCTTCCTTGATGTTTGTTGTTGTTTCCCCTTGGGGGTTTTGATTCCCCTGGTTTTGGTTTCTCCCGACAGACTGGTTTTGCAGGGGTTGGTTTTGGTTTCGTCCTGGTCTCGGATTATTATTGTTTTGATTTTTTCCTTTCTTTCTGGCATTGTTCAATTGATGGGGTGGATTTGTCATGTTCAGCTATTCAAAATTTTGATAATACTAAATGGGAGAGGGTTGAACAAAATTAACCCCAACGTGTGGTGGTCCTTGTGGTGGAGCCATAGGCTGTGGGGGGGCAGAAAATGGAAAGTACGGATTATGTTGAGGCGATGCTCCATAAGGTACATAGGATGGCGTGGCACTTTCACTAATGCTTAGGGTATAGGCTGAGGTAGAGGGAGTACCGACACTTGGTTGGGTAGGTGGGTTGTTTACGGGTGTTGGCGGGGGTCCACTTATGGGTGGAGGCAGGGCAACAGGGTATGGTTGTTGATAAGGGGGAGGAGGATAATAAGGGATTCCTCCATATGCTGGTAGATATTGAGGTGTGCCATACATGGGTGGTTGTTGAGGTGGTGGGTTGTGGTGTGTAGTGTTACCAATCAATCTGTCTGCTAAGTGAGACATCCCAGGTTTGTCTTGGCCAAATGGCACAGTTCTACGGGTGTTCGGGAGTACCGTGTATAGGTATCCAGACTGGGCGTAGATGAGTTCGAACTGTTGGGTTTTGCTAATGGCTTCTTCTTCAGTCTGGAGGAAGGTGGCAGCCACATCTTTGGAAAGGAGGGAAACAAGTTATTTGAGGAACCAATTGAGACACTTTTGGGAGGTAGCATCAGTTTTACAGAGGCTACATTGCCGACGCCATTCGTGGATGTGGTCGTCAATATGTGTAGTGGTAGTTTGTTTGAAATCTGAGAGTAGTTCAAGGCCATTGTCATGACGAATGGGTAATTGAAAGAAGTTCAAAAATGCTTTGGCCAAGGATTCAAAAGTCGTGTGGGACCTAGATTTTTCTTCGACATACCATTTGGCGGATGGGTCGGTGAGTGTTTGTTGAAATAACCTCAATCGAATGGGATTGTCCATGATGTTATTTGAAGAACACCATAGGTGAAATGTCATGATATGGTTGGCAAGATCATCTCCTATTTTTCCTTCAAACTTGGGGATGTCTGAAGGGAGTTTGGTAGGCATTGCAGGCCATGTGGGGATGTTCAATATGGGATCATTGGTAAGTTTAGTCATATCTGGTATGTTGAGGGAAGCTAAATATGGCATATGGGGGGGTGGCGTAAGATTAGTTCCGGCCATAGTGTGAGTGTTTTGAGTACCTTACCCTTGGAGGGGACTAGGTGGGTTTGTACTTCCTTGAAAGGAAGTTGCCCCCCCGCTTCCATGTAGGGGAGAGTGAATGGAAGGTGGACCTTGGGAATTGGACCCAAGTAAGGTGGAACCAAGCAAAGTTGATCCCAAGACAGTGGCACTCACAGGAGTGTGAGAAGGTGGAGTCGATGAGTTGGCAAGACTAGGAACTCCCCCTAGAATAGGAGGGATATTTAGCAAGCGTCTGGAATGACGGGGGTTTTGTGGGTCCCCTATGATGTTCGACTAGCTAAGTGAATGTGTTTGAATGGTGTTAAGAGCAATAAATAAACAAGAGCCTTTGCTGCAATTTCGTTTTTTGAACTTTACACGATATATATCTAAATAAAATGTAATCAAAAGGGCATCATACATAAAGTGTTTTGATAAAGGAACATATATGTGGATAGGTGGATTTTTTCCGCGTGGGGGAACAAATAAAACAAATGCTTGTGTCCTAAAAGACGTAACGTCATTCATCTCAAAATAGCACTCGACAGTGGGGTCTGAAGCCACCAGAAGAGAAACTAGTGAAGGATGAAGCAATCAATTATAATGAGGGGTAGAGGGGGCATATTCCGAAAGAACTGGCGATATTTCCCAATAGCCACACAAAATCCGATTAAGGTGCAATTGCATCCCATAATTTCCACCTGGGTAGATGTCTTAAAATTTTATCACTAGGTACCTCGGTCAAAGTGCGGCATTTAGATTTTCGGCCTAAGAAATGGGTCACAGGATGGATCACGTCCAAGAGGTGGGTGCTTTAAAGGAGGACACATAGAACAACCAGACCTCGGCTTTCAACCCTTCACGGGTATCTCCCTACCTTATGGTGTTAGGAACACTTGACTTGGAGGATTTAAGGTTCCCTATTTGACAACTTCTATTGTTTTGAAAATGTGAGAATCAGATAACGGGAATTTATTTGAATGCATATCCCTGAAATCCTACATAGACTAAAAGATTTCTTTTGGCACCTCCTGTGGAGGAAAACTTAGTGATTTTTTAGAAAAAAATTATATGTGGTTGTTTGAGAGATTGGGGGTGTGAGCCAATCTCGTTGAAATTAAGTGGGAGTGGATAGTTTCATCAAGAAAAGGGTGGGGTGTTTCATAATCCCTTTTGAGGAAACTTACTTCAACCTCCACGTTTCGAGATAAAAACTATGTGAGTGAGAAGTGACTTTTGTGTGTGAATGAGTAAAAGTGTGTCAATTTTTAATGAATTAGGTGTCACCTTGCTGCATGTAGACTTCACTTGGTACTTACAAGTCTTTGATTGCCTATTTAACTAAATGTCATTGGTACAACCTTGCAGAATTCAAAAGTCCCTAGGAAGATAGCATGTGGACATGTGGATCTTTTACTATTCCTTTAACTCCCCAATGTGATTTATTCTAAGAAAGCTTTGAAGCTGTCCTATATTGTGATCGTGTGGGCATGTATGGGCCTGTTACAAAACCTTTAAACTTCCCTAGTGATTTAATCTAAGAAAGTAAATTTCAACACTATCCTATCTTTATAGCATGTGGGCATGTATGGGCCCATTACAATATTGAGATGTGTTTGAAAAATAAACTAAGAGGAGTCCAGAGGGGGCTATTGTCCTCTCCTAAAGATTTTATCTTTTTAAGGGAGATGAAATCATCTTTCAACCTCTTTCTGATTCTCAAGATCGCTTTGGAGCACGAGAGAAGAGCATACTCAATGTTTGTTATCCAATTTCTAGTCTCAATGCAAGTTTTATATGTGATGTAGAATGATTCCAATTTTTAGTCAAAGAAAGCCATCCATGTGGCGAAATAAAAAAAAAAAAGAGGAAAAATAATGATTTTTAATCCCTAAGTTCCTATGTGTTTTGACTAATCCATTTATATGAGAAGGAATGTAAATGTGGTGCAGACTACAACATGCATGGAATCATCTTTAAGAAGGCTACGGGTCTTCAACAAATCATAAAAAAGCTTACAATGTGTGCTTTTTGCACAGGTGTGCGGGTTTCAGACTAGACAAAGGCGCTCTAAGCACCAATGCGCGAACTGAAAGAGATTTTTGAGCACAGGTGCGCAGAAGGTGCTGAGTAATGTTGTAATTTTGGTGCACGATGCGTGCCTGTGGGCAAATAAACCCGCGCACAACTATTACACGGTCATGAAGAAAATTCCGGATGGAATTCTCTCAACTCAACTTTGAATTTGATGTTTTGTAGGTCGTCTTGGGCCGGTTATAGTATCTGCAGGTTAAATAAGTAAAAAGAATAGCTAAAATAACCCAAGTGGAGTAGGAAATTGATACATTTCCCCAGTGGAGTCGCCAATCTGTTGTGCCTATTTTGTCACCTAAATGAGCAAAATAGAGCTGCTTACAAGCTTAGTTGGGTTAGCTAAGCAAGACAGTAGTAAAGGAAAGGGTTAGAAGAATAAACATAAAAGGCTAAGCTAAGAATTAAACTAGGAAAGGAAAAAACAATTAAACTATTGTGCATAAGGACATAAGAACAAGAAACAAACAAGACTCATGTCACCAATGGAAAGGATTGTATTAGTGAAAATAAAACACCAAAGAGAAAGGGGACTTTGGGTCCCTTCTTCCCCCAAGGGAGGGCTCTTGGACCCCCAAGATTGAGCTCTTCTTACAACTTGAAAACTTGAAGGAAATGGTGAAAGAATCCCAAGCTAACCCACTCAAAAGGTGATGTCGATTGCCCAAATGGAATTGTGTTAGTATGCTCTTGATGAGAAAAGAGGTTTCCCAAAGAGAATAGCAGCAACATAACCTTGCAAATGAATTCCTTGAAAATGTAGTGCACCCATGACCTTGTTTTATAGCACCACTTTGAGGTATTGTGCACTCAACTTTTACTATGAAAAGGGGTAGGGCACCTTTAGATCTTTGACCAGCCACCCAGTGGAATCCAGCCAATATTTGGATGTCAAATTGACTTGGAAGATGAACCAGAAGTGGGTGGAAGGTCGACCAACATCATAAATGCGTTGTTCCCAGGTGTGCGCGGCTTTTAGCGTCCACAGTCATGCATCGTGCGCATGTGCATTTTCCCTGCGTTTCTTGATGGCACATGTGCGCACGCACCCTGTATAGTCATAGCGCATCCTAATTTTATAACTGGTTGCATAGTTTTGGACCTTTTGGAAATGCTTTCTTGGTAATTTTGGTCCATGGGTGAACTAATAATTGTTTGAAGATGTTAGATTCTTGTAACCATTTGCGGACAAAATTTCAGTGATAACAATCATTTATAGCATCTGAGATCATACACTTGGTCTTCACTACCCTCTTATTGTGAACCACTAACTCATGTAGATTTGTAGGCGGAGTAGCAACATTCTTAACAATATTCTAGAGATCATTCTCTTTTAGTAAGAGTGTAACCCTCATCTTCCATGATAAGAAATTCAAAGCACCATCTAATTTTTCCTCAAACTTGAGGTTAGTTGATGTCATCTCTGAGATCTACTACACAAACTCCCAAATCTGAAAATTAGTTTTGAAACCCTCTCATTGTTGGTCATTTTTCCCTACAATTGATTTATTGTTGCAAATCCTAGAGAATCTCAATCAGAGAAATGAGTTCTGATACCATGTGAAAATTCCCAGCCCTAGGTGACTAAAATCCTTATGGTCTCAATTAAACAACTAGATTGTTGAATTTAATTAACACAAAAATAAATTTTAGACCATAGTATTAATCACACAATAGTTGGTAATCAAATAATGGAAGCATAAAAAATAATTTCACACAACATAGGTAATTACTCCTTCGAAACTTGTTTTTCAATCCTTCAAAAAGCTTACAAGGAAACATCCACAAACTACCCAAAAAAATAGCACTACATGGATACCAAAAAACATCCTGAACCGAGTGGAACAACCCACTGGGAGAGTATAGTTTGTTGTACGTGGAACAACCCACTAGGAGAGTATAGTTTGTTGTATGTGGAACAACCCACTGGGAGAGTATAGTTTGTCGTACAACTACACATTGTATGGACGTCGATACAGTTATGTCTATACCAATGTACAGATCCTTACAGTTCTATCCATATGACTGTATGAAACTATGTGGGAGTGTTTGTTGCTTGGAAATGCCTATTTCTTAGCTGCCTGCTCTCTCTCCCTCTCTTTGTCACTCAACCTACTCAACTGCTCAAGTGTTCTTGTGTGTTTCTCAAGTGTTCTTGTGTGTTTGAACTCTCTATCTTGACTTGTCTTTATAGTTTTAGCCAAAACCAAAACCAAAACCCTAATCTATTTTTCTAAGATTACTCCTAGTCTAAGGCATGCATGTATGAAATACACTTTTATTTTTCGAAAATATCTCAAAGTACGTCTCACACATTCACAAAAGACCTCTTCAGAAGTTCCTATCCAAGCTATAATTATCAACAATATCAACATCTTTACTATAACAACTAGAAGGAAGGTGATAAATTGAAAGCAAAGAAGTCTAGCAATCAATTTAACACATAAACTTGAATTTTTTTAGTAAATAACCATATAAATAAAATACCATTCCAAACTCTATTCAAAAGATTTATGAAAAGACAAATTACCATATGAATGCAATATTATAAACGTAATTATCATTCAATATTATTACGCCATTTACGCCAAAGGTGTTCTACATCCTAGTACGGGGGAGATGTCAAGGCGTTAGTGTGTGTTATGTAAGATAATGCTACACTAAAAAATAAAAAAATAAACTCGGCTCAACTAATTTTTTTTTATCTCAATTAAGAAAGCAATTACACCCATTGACATGGAATGAAATAATTTTAAAATAATTATGCCTTAAAAAATTGAATCACCTTGATAAATCTAGACTTAAGAGGTATTTAAGTTGTATAAATGCCATATGGATCTACTTTAGATGTAAGTCTCTTATGTCTTCCATGGTCATGTATGTTCTTGTTCTTTCTAATTCTAGTGACAAACTTTTGATTTAATTGCATTTGATTATATTTAAATTAGAGAAATCTAAACATAGGCTATGAAACAACTAGATTATAAAACAATCATATTGAAGTCGTAATCTCAACATCTAATTGTTTATATATGACTTTTATTATGCAGATCCCATAGATTATTAAGAACACCCAAATATAAACATTATCACAAAGTATAGATGTTTTTAGGTTTTTGCCCGCGATAGTTGAAGGCCGCTACAACGCGCCCTCGTGGCCCCATGCCCCCCCGTTCCCCTGACTGACTCTCGATGCCCGACCAGGCCATGGACGCCCCTGGGGACCCAGATCTGCCCCCGGAAGTATTAGCTTTCAGGTCCATGATCGCTGCCGGCCCTAACCGTCCGCCCTTCGCAATCCAGAAGAAGTTTGTAAGGAAAATGGCCTCAATCGCCTCAGTGGCCTTGGCAGAAGAAAAAACTTGCAAAGAAGCCTTGAACCTGGCTGAGAGAGGCCCCATTGGCTAGTTCACAGGCCTCTGGCCATCCCCCAAAGCAATGGAGGAGTGGACTCAAAGGAACTGGAAGCCTCTGATCAAAGAGGGAGTCAAAAGTTTTTTTGTAGGAAAGGGATTTTTCGTGTTTGTCTTCGAAAACCCGGAAGACAGAGGATTAATCTTTAGAAACGGGTCATATTTTATGGGACCTCAGGGTCTTTATCTAAATAAATGGTCGCCAGATTTTGACCCCATCCAAGATGTCCCCTCAGATATTCCGGTTTGGGTCAAGCTCCCTCACCTACCGCTCCTATCGCTCCATTGTTGGAACCAGAAATCCCTTCAGATCATTGGCAATGCGCTAGGAAAATACATAGACCAAGCTGTAAGAAAGGACTAGTATTCCTGCACCCGTATCTGTGTTGAGGTCAATTTAGAAGAGGGGCTCCGTGAAGCAATCAACCTCGCTGTAGCAGGGTGGACACATGTCCAGGAGTTGGACTATGAACAGATTCCTTTTAAATGCAGGCACTGCCATGGGTACGGACATTTTACAAAGCATTGCAAGAAGAAAGTTGAGGAACAAAAAGACAATCAAAATGGGGATCAATGGACCATAGTCTAGAAGCATGCAAACACACAAAAAGGGGCAGGTAAAGGTCATTCTATCGGAGGCCCCAGCAGAACCAGAACCGAACAAGAAATGGATGCTTCGCCAAAAGGGACAGAAAGTGCTCAGAATAATCAAGCAAAACAATCCCAGGGGAAAGAGGAACAGGCAGAAGTCCCATCTTCAAATGAAGAAGGAGGGGAAGCAAATCAGATTGAAGCCAATCAAGGCAGCCCCTCCAACCCTTCTTATGCAGAAATTGCAAGGAAAAAACCAGTGGAAAGCTCAAGATCTTCAGAAGACGAAACCTATGAGCATCCTTCGAAAAAGGCAGGAAGGAAATCACGCAAAGAAAAGAGGGAGGAGGAGGCAGAAAGGTACAAAACTCAAGGAAGTCAGTCCACAATAGAAATTTCCATTGGGCGAAACATTAGATCAAGACCTTCCAAGGGAGGTCCCAATCCCCCCCCATCAAGTAAATAATGAACCTTGTCTCTTGGAACTATAGAGGTCTGGGGAACCCCTCCAAAATAGAAGCAGTCAAGGACCTATTGAAAGCAGCTCTCGCAGACATTCTCATGCACCAGGAGACCAAAATAGAAGGGCAACTCCTTCTAGATATCAGTATAACAAAGTGGAATAAAAGATCAGGGAAAGCAGTCAGCTCAAGGGGATCATCTAGAGGGTTGGCAACCTTTTGGACTGAAGACCTATTTCTTCTTAACAAGCACCATGAAACTCAGCATTGGATATACACAGAACTGATGCACAAAGCAAGTAAGTTTCCCATTTCTCTCTTTAACCTTTATGTACCTGTTTCATATGCTGAAAAACGAGAATGCTGGAACTCTCTCTCAGCCTATCTAGAGGAGGCCTCTCCCAGCAACATCATCATAGCTGGGGATTTGAACATAGTATTGAAAGCAAAAGAAAATAAGGGGGGCTCTAGCCACAGAGACCCCATGTTGTCCAAGGTAGAGGAAATCATTCAGTCCTGGGATCTTTTAGACTTCATCCTCATCCAAGGTATGTAAACTTGGTCCAACAATAGGGTGGGCTCTGACCATATCTCTGCCCGCTTAGATCAATACCTGGTGCAAAGCGCTATAATGATGAACAGCAAAATCATTACCACCAAAATCCTACCTAAACTCACCTCAGACCACAAGCCAATTCAGCTTCTCCTGGAAGAAGAGGAAGATATGGGCCCGATTCCCTTTCGATTCAGCCCTTTATGGATTGAGAGAGAAGGTTTTTTAGAGACTGTAAAGACAGCATGGGCCAATTCCTTCTCCGGATCCGCAAGCTATGTATGGGAGCAAAAGCTGAAAGCCACAAAAAAAGATCTGAAGGACTGGATAAAGACACCTGACCCAACCCCACTAAATTCAGAAAAGAAGCAGTACAGACATTGCAGACTCTGCAAACAGATATGGAAAACAAAGACATCACAACAGCAATATTGGAAGAAGAAATCAAGGCACAATGAGCTACATATCAATCATTTCGAAGTGAAGAAGAATACTGGACACTCAAATCCAGAAGTCTCTGGTTGAAGGCAGGGGACAGAAAAACCTCTTACTTCCACCGGCAATATAGAGCGAGATTAACCAGGAACCATATAGCAGAAATAAAAATGGTGGATGGCCAAATCTGCAAAGGCTTCACCCAAGTCAAAGTTGCTGCAGAGTCTCATTTCAGGAATCTGTACAGAGAAGATATACACAGCAACGACGAGGAAGCTGGCGACCTCCTCTCTAATATCCCTTCCCTAGTCAGCCCTAAAGACAATGCATTACTCTGTCAACCAGCCACCGAGGAAGAAATCATCAAAGTAATCTGGTCCATGGAGGCAGACAAGGTGCCTGGGCCTGACGGATTCACAATCCACTTTTATAAATGTTGCTGGCATGTGATCAAGGATGACCTCCAAAAAATGATAAATTGGTTTATGAAAAAAGATAAGGTAGGAGGAGGAACCAACTCCATGTACCTTGCTCTAATACCCAAAGAATCCATCTCGGAAACATTTGCACGATTTATGCCTATATCGTTGTGTAATGCATCCTATAAGATCCTAGCTAAACTTCTGGCAAACTGGATCAAGCCGATCCTTAAAAGACTGATCTCTAGCCCTCAAGGCGGCTTTGTGGAAGGAAGGCACATACTGGACAATGTCATCCAAGTCCAGGAGATAATACATTCAAGCATTCAACAGAAAGAGAAGGGCATGTTGATTAAATTAGATATGGTGAACGCGTTTGACAGAGTCAACCGCTCTTTTCTGTGTAAGGTTCTCCTCGCCTTCGGCTTCTCATTTCACTTTGTACAGCTGATCAGAGCTTGCATCGATAAGTCGTGGATAGCCCCTTTAGTCAATGGACACCCAACCAACTTCTTTCAAGCTCAGAGAGGCATCAGGCAGGGATGCCCTCTCTCCCCTTTCTTGTATATTTTAATGGCAGACTCCTTGAGCTGTAAACTCACAACTGAAAGGTTAGCCGGCAACATTCCGGGCTTTAGATCTTCAAACGGAGTGGATCCAATGAACCATGCTCTCTTCGCCGATGATTCCCTGCTGATTGGGGGAGCCTCCAACAGAATTGCCAAAGCCATCGATACTGTCCTCAAAGCTTACTGCAGAACCACGGGAGCGTTAGTAAATGAAATAAAAAGTGAAATATTTAGCTGGAACATCGACCAGCGCGAACTCGCAGGAATCACCTCCATTTTTGTGTTCAAAGGCCACGCAACCTGGGACAGTTTTAAATACCTCGGGCTTCCCATCATCTCTGGTGTAAACAAACGATCGCTATGGAGCGGCATTATCTCAAAAATTAAAACCAAAATCGTTGCATGGGGAGGTTATTGGTTGACCAAGGGAGGAAAAGTCATTTTAATAAAATCAGTGTTGTCTGTGATACCAATTTATCAAGCTACCTTTCTTCTTGCACCCCGATCAGTGACGGAACATATTTCAAAGCTTCTCCGAGATTTCTTGTGGCAGGGAGGGAAGGGCAATAAAAAAAAGATACACCTAGTGAATTGGGAAATTGTTAAAAAACCCAAGGCAGATGGAGGGCTGCAAATCAGAGATCCCACTCTCGTTAATCTAACGCTAGAAGGAAAGATTTTATGGACTCTGATCAATGATCCTACGCACCCAGTCAGCGCTACACTGCGAGCTAAATACAGAGTCAATAAATCTCTCAGCAACTTGCAAAGTGAAAGCCCAACAAACTGCACGCAGATCTGGAAATTGTGCTGCAAAAGCAGCAGTTTCTTCAAAAAATTGGCCTATAGAATGCCTGGAAATGGAAAAAGCACGCTCCTGTGGTAGGATAGTATCATGGGGAAAGAACCCCTGGCAGAAAATGAAAACATAGAAGAACTTAGAGAATGGCTGGAAAGAGCAGGAGTAAATAACTTATACGACCTCTCGAATTGGGATCAGCGTGGAGAGTGGATAGGTTGGGATTTTCACGGAATTCCAGCCTGCTTAGCTCAACAACAATTCATGCTTGAAGATCTGTTGGAGGATGTCGCCCCTATTAATAGGTCCATGAAAGACAGTTGTGGATGGGGCAAGACAGGGGTATACACCACAGCAGAAGGATACAACTCTTTGCAGGCTACAAGAAACAACATTCAAACTCCGGCTCTCTGGAAAAGCGTTTGGGAACCTCTAGCCATACCAAAAGTGAACTTCTTCTTTTGGACTCTGGTGCACAATAAGATTTTAACGGGAGATAATCTGGAAAAAAGGAACATAGCGGGACCACACAGGTGTACGTTATGCAGTAGTAATTCTGAAACAGCTCAACATCTTTTCATCGATTGCAATTTTGCTAAAGAGGTCTGGGGCCTCATGCTATAGGACTTTCAGATCACAATCCCAACTCAGAACTCGGCTGCGGAACTCTTCGCCTCCTGGAGTCGTATCTATCCCCATCGAATTCCCCCCAAGTCTTTCTAGAGCAAAATCTGGACAGCCATTCCTAAATATGTATGCTGGCAGATTTGGCTGGCACGTAATCATCAATTTTTTAAAGAGGTGCGTCTCTTCCCAATGCAAGTAATGGTAAAAGCCAAATATTTCCTCCTGGAAGCTGCCCAACAATAGTATTTTAATGAGAACCTCCCGTTACAGCCAGAGGAAAAGAAGTGGCTAAGGCCACTTGAGCCATATCCAAGTAAGCAAATTCTTCCACCAAATTTAGTCAAACTAGATTGGCGCATAAGAGAAGAAGATGACAAATTTCAGACTTGGTGGCGAGCTAAGAATATATCCACAATTTTCTTTGACGGGGCGTCCAAAGGAAATCTTGGTGAAGCTGGCGTTGGGGGGGTCATCTACTCCCCAAATGGGACCACAAGAGATTGTTTCTACTAGGGTTTAGGTCAGAAATCCAACAACCAAGTTGAGTTGCTAGGGCTTATCAAAGCTTGCCATATTGCTAGAGAAAAAAGGTATCAAAGACCTTCAAGTCTTCGGAGACTCGGAGATAATAATAAAAAACTTAAATACGGAGTCACGGTTCAGCAATGCAAGCCTTAACAAAACCTTGGACAGATTGAAGAGAGTCCTCCTGGGATTCAATTCGTGCAAGTTTTATCATATTTTAAGAAGGTCAAACAGTGAAGTTGATCAATTGGCGAACAAGGGCAGCACTCTTAT
This sequence comes from Picea glauca, assembly GCA_000966675.3. Taxonomy (NCBI): domain Eukaryota; kingdom Viridiplantae; phylum Streptophyta; class Pinopsida; order Pinales; family Pinaceae; genus Picea; species Picea glauca. Next base: position 355,483 of record JZKD02S1672760.1, read on the forward strand.
GAAAGGTCTGTTAATTGTAAACAATGAGAGCTTCTTCCATATCCCATGAGAATGGTGTAATCCTTGAGAAGAGGCAGCTAGAAGACAGCATTGTAATAAGGGTTGCTCCGGCATAAACCCATTGTTTTCAGTTAATAAATCCTACAGCCGTTTCAGTTAAAAAATAAAATAAAAGAACACCCAAATACAAAAATCATGCTAGAATACATATGTTAAATATATTATAGAATTTACATCCACGATGTACTATACTATGTCAATTATTTGCACAATTCCATATTAATTCATTTTCTTATAGCGATATTATTTATGGCTTGAGCTTATCATCATATTAAAAGACACATTCTAGGTCAACACATGCCTCTCTTTGTGCATATATTATACTCTACCTAACAAAGCAATGGTATCCAAGTTATCCAACACATTGGTTTGAAAGAATAAACAAATTCATTGCTTGGTTCAACTAGCATTACCAGTAATTTCCAAAAGAACACAATCCATCCCTAAAATGGTGGAATCGGTTTGTATCTCTCACAATAATTTCTCGCCCAGATATTTTGGAGATGAATTTAATGGCATTGTGGCAGTCACTACACACAAAGGTTTTTCCTGATACGGATGGAGGTGCATGGGCTTGTATTGATGGTCCCAAAACTAATGGCTAGCTTCTCACTATGACTGCATGGAATGTGTTCCTTAGTCTCCTCCTCCACATCCTGCAGTACAAGATTTGTGTTAGGCACATAACCTGCCTTCTTCATTTGCACATACATGCTTTCCAATGTTTCATAAAATTTTTCAGATTGAGGATGGGTTCTGTCTCCCACGAGGAATGTTTGAACCTCTCTATGTACCGCAACAACACTGCATCCTAGTTTCTTTTTCACTCCCCTCTCTTTCATCATTGTCCTCAACTTTACTACATCCTCCCACCTCTGTCCATCAACATAGATGTTTGATAATAGTACATAATATCTTGCATTGTTTGGATCTGATAGACAGATGCATGCTTGTATTAAAGAAAGAAATACCCACTTGTCAGGGTTTATGCCTAAGCTTTGCAATTGATAATACATCCTCAGTGCTTCGTTCCAAAGGTCATTTTCTAAATAATTTCTAATAGTCTCCTTCCATATGACAACATTGCTCTGTTTGTGTATCTGTATATCCGTTTGTGTGAATTGGTTTTGGTTGTTGTATGCGTTGGCGCAAACCCAAACTTGTCTGGTTGTCTTTTTCACTTTATTTGAACGTTGTTGTGCAACACCAATGGAGGTGGGAATAGGAGGAGGGCAACAAACATAAAAATATTGATGCCTGTGATAGGAGTAAGTTTGATGGGGAGAAAGGTATAGGGATAGGCATGAAGAAGATAGGAAAATAAACGGTATATACATCTAACAGAGTGTGTAGACAAAGTAGGGGAAAGAGGAAGGCTACCATATGTTAAAAACTTTAATCATAAGTTACTTAGTTTATCTAACTGTTATACAGTGACATGACAGTTATGGTCTTCTTGTATTATATATTACATGATTATTTCAAGCATTGATGAATATAGAGTATTTTGTTTTCTGTTAGTGTTCATTTATCTCTGTTCATCATGATTTCTTGATTTCTTGAGTTATTTCCATTATATTTTTGTTGTTTTCTTCATTATGAATCTAACAATAGTATCAGAGCATGTAGATGATCTTAAAGGCCTGTTAGTTTTGATATTTTATTAAAGCATGATACTGATGGACCTGGTAGTTTATCAACCATTTATAGTTGTTAGTGACTGGTAATACCATGTGTGATGGGACTAGTGAGTGGTTTCTACTAATTGTGGAGTCGAATGAGGAGACCAAGAGATTGATTGATTTTCGACAGAGAAAGAGCAGTTGTGGTCGTTTTGCCTTGCACCTGGTTTAAGCAAGTAAATAAGAGGGCAGTGGTAGAAGGGTACCTGGCCATGGTCTTCGCACTAGACAATGGCTAAAAACGGTCTCGGTTACCAAACTGGTCGTCCAAACGAAGTTTGCTAGCCTTAGGCTCTACGTGGAGGAGGGTTCCAGCATACGCATTGTGCTTCTCATAAGTTTGTTATTGAGATTATTGAGTATAGGTTAAGGCTTGATAAAAAAATTGGTAGGTGTTGAGTTGTTGTGTGGAAGTGGAAGAACTTTACTATGTGCAGTAGCTCCAATGAAGTTTGTCGAATGTAATCAGTGCTTCACTCATTAAAGAAATACTCTGACATGGTATAGACCCAGACCATTTATGGATAGTGTTGAAGATATGTGCTTAGCATTTATCATTGAAAGAAGAATCTAGTTCGTCTTTATTTTATTTAATAGCACAAAACTTCGCTGGAAAATATCATTGATCTGTTTTATTGAAGAGATTCAAGGTGCTAATCCTATGCGTACCCTTACGACCTGAAATCTCCGTTTGAGCAAGTAACATCTGCATAAAAGAAGGAACGTTGGCACAAAGAGAAACTTCGACTTGGACGGATGGACTTGGTAATAATGACCATCATGTAAAGAACGAGCAATATGAGCGAAGATAACCAACTCTGGATCTGCAATCTCGACTTGGTAATACCTCGACTTGGAAATTAATTAGGTGATCTTCATTTTTATCTTGCTCATGCTCCATGATTTTATAAACGTGTCATTTAAAAATCCTCTCAAAGATATAAAAGGGTATATGACGTCATTTCCAAGGCATCATATGGTGAAATAGTTGAGAGACATATAAATTTATGGTTCCACTAATTTAGTCATCTTTGGTATAGAACATTATAGTTTCATAAAGAACATTACAGTATGGAGGGTTAACTTTATGAAAGATTTTCTAAGAGTTTTTATTTGGGAGTAATAAGTGTATGAAATATTTTCTAAGAGTTTTTAATTGGGAGTAATAAGTGTATGAAAGATTTTCTAAAAGTTTTTTATTTGAAGTGATGAGTGGGTTTTATTAAGTTATAAAAAATTATTTCAAGGGAAACTTAAAGAGTTATAAGGTGCATTGTTTTTGCAATAGAACTTAAAGGAAGACTCTGATGTGTATTTAAGGAGTTATAAGGTTTTGTATGGAGGAGTTTTCTCCATTTATTGTAATTGGAGTTATAAGGGTTTTATTTTTCTTTGAACTTGTAAAGGTGTTATAAGCGGTCTAACAAATTGCATATTTGTCTTTGCATCCTTGACCCACCCAAAATTGAATAAGGGGGTCTATCTTAGGATCTTTGTGTGCGTCTAAGTCATTGGTCATGCAATGGACGATCGCTCTTGGCATGCACAACAAGATACAAAATTGAATTTTGTGGCATCAATATACAAGGGACATCTCTCTTCCATATTCTTCATAATGGCAAGAGTTGAAGAAATATTTACACTAATACGCTCCTTAATTAACTCAACTACGGAATCTACAATTGCAATAAACAAGTGCACTCTTAGTACAGTGATAAACAAGTAACGCACACGAAGATTGATATGTTCAAACTTCAAAACAAAATTTTATCTGATGAGTTAAGTTTGCTTCGACAACAACAATGTGATTTCAACAAACAAAATGACATCAAGGATAAAAATAATGAAGACGCTCAGTTGACTAGTGATGACAGTCATAAACATGAAGATGAGTTGGATGAAGTCCCTATGACAGAAAAAGTTGCGGATAACTGTGGCAAATAAATTAGAATTGTTCGACCATGGGAAGAATTACGCTTTAAATGAAATCGATATGGACTAGGATATGAAAACGATGTTGACAACCTTTTTCATATTCATAATTATTGTGAACCTGTTTGCTTTGTGAGTGGAGGTTTTTTTAATGATGATAAGACGACAAAGCTTGAGGATATTGGTAAGGAACAGGCACAGGATATTGTTGATGATGTTGTTGTTACAGATATTCCAGATCATGATAATCGATCGAATAAAGAACCCATACAGTGCAAACACTATCATAGGTTTGGCCATGATAAGTCAAATTGTTTTGATCTTCACCCATGCAGATTTTGTGGGAAGACAAATCACCCTTCAGTAAGGTGTCAAAAGCACAAGCGGAAATATATTCATTTTGAATGGTTAAGAACTTGGCATTGGCATTTGGAAGCCAATTTATTGGAGCATTCTTATCGACGGATTTATACACAAGTGCAACCGTACTTGATTGGAGATATTTCTACAGTTGACAGACATGAATGTTTTTTAGGATTGGATGATATAGGGTATGATCGGGGCCCAATTGATGTTGTCTTCTGAGTTGAAGATTGAGTCTTTAGACTCCATCAGAAGACAGTTTGATTACCCTTTTCCACTTTACATTGGGAAAGTGTACACATTGTTCCAGTAGCTTATATAGGTGTTGGATCTCTTCTTGGCCATACTTGTGAATGACGGTCAAGGGAATTTGAACCACTTGTCCCTGACAGGGGGGAAATCTAAATTTTTCAGTCAGGTTCCAAGTTTGATTTAGATCCTGTGAACAGATGATCAAATATGCAACCTAGTTCTTGGTATGCAGTCTTGTTCCTGGACATATTGTTATTGATAGTTTGTGGTCAGCTTAAAACCACCAATTGAGTAGAAGACATGAAGTTCTGCTTGTTACTTTTTTAGATTTTTGAGCCTTGAGCTCTTGTTAGTTTATGGTCAACTTAAAACCATGTCATTTAGTAGAAGACATCATCTTCTGCTAGACATTCAGTTTGTGGTCATCCCAAAATCACCAAATGAGTTTGTGGTCACCCTTAAACCTCCAATTTAATAGAAGACATCAGCTTCTGTTATCTTTTCTAGAGTTCAGAGAGCATCTTCAGCCAGCCCTCTGAATATTCGCTTGACACGTTGTTGATTGTCAAGTAGTGGCAGTTTTTCAGGCAAGAACGAACTTATGATTAAGGGGGGATGTTAAAAACTCTAATCATAAGTTAGTTACTTTACCTAATTGTTATACAGTTACATTATAGTTATGGTCTTCTTGTATTATATATGTACGTCCATGTACATGATTATTTCAAACATTGATGAATATAGAGTATGCCTTTTCTGCCAGTGTTTAATTATCTTTGTTCATCATGATTTCTTGATTGCTTGAGTTATTTCCATTATATTTTTGTTGTTTTCTTCATTATGAATCTAACACCATAATATCTCTACACCAACCACACGTTCATCTCTTCTCTTTGTTGTAGAGCACGCAAAGTAGAACAAGAAGAATTGTTGCAGAGAATGTAGAGTAGAACAAGAAGAAGCTAGAGCTCCAAAAGGTCGGGTTGTTCCTTGGATTATAGCCACAAATTATGAGTAAAGTTATGTCTCTTCCCCTTTTTGACTCACCCATTGGAGTCTGGATCATCCTCATTTCCATTATCAAAGTCTTAATCAGAGAGCACTTCTTGCAGACATTAACTTTTGGTTCATGTTACACCATCAAACCAACCCAATCCACTACAAACTTACTACCGCAAGTCACTATTTAAACATTGCACATTTAAGTACCTAATAAGGTTGTCATCAGATGAGCGAGATCACTACTTCACTCTCCTCAATAGATAAGATTAACCATGATGCGGCACAGTTTGTGATGGGTTCCCTCATAACCTCTCAGATTAAAATGCAAATGGCTTCTTGAATCCGTGTCATACATGTATATCTTGTATATTGCATCTCATGGTCTCACACTTCACTATTTGGACATTCCACTTTGCATTTTTTACTTGATTTTTGTTGTAGGGATGGATATTCTACTTTGCATTTTTTTTTGTTGTAGTATAGATGGATATTCTACTTTGCATTTTTTTCTTGAGTTTTGTTGTAGGGAGATTGTGAAGCTTGGTTGGTATCAATTTTTAGAATACATTTGGATTTGCCCTCCATCAAGTGAATACAAAGTACTTTTCAATCTCATCATTGTATTTTTTTTATTTCTAATTAGCTTTCCCTTTCTCCTCGTCAAGTGAAGACAAAGTACTTTTCAATCATCATCATTGTATTTTTTTTTATTTCTAATTAGCTTTCCCTTTCTCCTCAAGCATTCAAAGAAATGACATTTCACTTAATAGATCATTAACCTTTTTAAAATATTCATTGAGGATTGATAGACCCATTCTTGCTTAAGAGCCCTTAATTTTTGTGAGGCATTTTCCCTTCACATGCTATCATTTTTGCAGTTGTCAAACTCGATGAAGGAGAATTTAGGACAACCACATATTATAGTATTAAGAAAAATTATGAGAGCAGTAATAAAAATTACATTCAACCATCCCTGGTTACAAGTGAACTAGTTCTTGCTTCTTTTTTCTTTCTTATATACAGTATTATTTATTTATTTCATTAATTATGTTTGTTGTATTGAAATATGCTTGGGTTTGCTTGCTATCATCCTACATTCTCTCAAACTTGTGATTTTCCCTTAAATATTCACATAATATTAAGGGAAACAAAGTAATTTAGGAATTAATGATGGACATGAACAATGACAATGAGGTGTAGTAATTCTTTCCCTCTAGTGAAACTAGTGTGGGAGTGATCCAGGTGGATATCGGTGGCCACCCACCTTTTCCAACTAGCTCAAAATAATTTTCTAGCAATTTTGACAATTTACTATTTTTAGCAGTTTTGAACTTCCGGAGCCATTTTGAGGCCCTAAACGACGTTTTTTGGGAAAACGGGGAGAAACATAGAACAAATTTCAACGTTTCTCACACAAAATATGTAGTCCTCGAATAGATATTTCCAACGAGCTATCGAGCACCCCAAACGAAGACTGTATGCAAAAATTATGCCACTAGGAAGTTGACGTATCAACTACCCCCATCGGGGCCCACAAACCTTTTGGCTTTTCATCTTCTGGGGTTAGAGTTTTGGATTTTACTTATGTTAAAAAGGCCCTTAGAGCCTCATTATAACAATCATCTTCTCACATATGCGAGTAGCTATCACATCTCTTCTCAGAGATACGTTGCCACCATTCTAGCAAGTCTTTCACTCTATATTTTACAGTCTTTGTACATTTTCGCTCAATAATAGAAAATTGTGTATTACTGTATCTCTGTGTTTATGGTTGCATCTTTGATAAATTTATTTTATATTATTGGATATTCGAGATATATCTATGCATTTCTTTATTATATCTCCGCTCTCATTTCGTGCCGAAAATAATCTGGATCAATGGTATCAGAGAAGGCTGCTCTTGATCGTTTTTCAATGCATGTCCCCGATGAAGTCTGAGTATAGCAAGTTGGGTCTCGAGTTTGTCTCTCTTGAGGAAAATCTCGCTCGCACACCCAAGAAACCCTCAATGGTGGAAGAAAATAAAAACGATGGAGTAGACGATCCTATTAATCTGTTGCTTGATCAAGCTCTCACGTGACATAGGGACGAAATGATGGAGAATTTTGTCCAAATCATTCAACGCCTGCCAATAGCAATAGATGCATATTCATCAAAAAACCACTTTGGAGGCACATCATATTTCAAGGTACAGGTTAATTTTGATATTCCCATATTTGAAGGTCAGATAGATGCATATGCCTTAGAAAAATGGTTAAATATGTTAGAAGGTTATTTCTTTGTTCATAATATTTTCGACAGGGAAAATATCACCTTTGCACTCCTTAAAGCTCTCCCCCATGTCAAACATTGGTGGGAAACTTACTGGGAGAAAAGTTCCATAGAGGAGTCTGGAATATATGGGACCGATCCCACTTGGGATTATTTTGTGGATGCAGTAAAAGAATAGTATTACCCTATTGGCAACTCTGAGGAACAGTACATGAGATGGACCACACAGCAGCAAGAGAGGGGCCAAGCAGTTCTAGTGTTCACCAATACCTCCCATACCTTACGCACCAAGCTGGGTATCAAAGACTCTGAATGACATTTGGTTCTGAAATACCGTGGGGCTCTACACAGATACATCCACACTTAAATGGATTTTCTAGACATCTCATCACTCGCTTTTGCTTATCAATATGTTGTTAAAATAGAGTAGAAATTTAAGCACCAGAACAAAAGTGAATTCGGATATGCAAATATGCAACAAGCCAAATATGACAAAGACGACCCTATCCAACAGTCTCCTGAATACCAGTCCAAGCCATAGGAAAAGAAGGGTCATGGGAACACAAAAAATGACACTGGAAAATGATGCGATTTCCACAAAATACCCTGGCACAACACCGACCAATTTCGCTCAAAATAGTCATTGGTGGCTGATATCAAAGACAAGGAGCCAAACCCTGACTCAAAATCTGATTCTGAAAATACTGGTAAAAGACAGATCATCAACGCGGACCCCACTTCTATTGTCGCGACCACAACAATTCAACTATAAGAACCAATAGATCCTGAAGAGGGGGAATGCCTTTTTAACTCACATATGTAGGTGAAGGGGACTCCATTGCATTTTTTTGTTGATAGCGGAATCCAGAAGAACCTCATCTCAACAGAGGTTGTCAAACAGTTGGGATTGTCGACAACACCACACCTACAGCCATATAGCATTGGGTGGCTTCGCCAAGGATGGTATTTTCATGTCAACCAACAATGTTGATTGTTATATGGCGTCAATCCCTTCAAGGATGAGATATTATGTGATGTTTCCCCATTGGATGTGTGTGATTTTCTCTTGGGCCAGCCATATATGTGGAAACGCCATGTTATTTATGAGTCTCGACCCCATAGTGTCATTAATGTTACTTTGGGGGGTCATCTCTACAGAATACCATAGGTAATTCCAACTATTGTCCCACATAAAAAGTGTTGCAAGGTAGTATCTCATACTACAAAATTCATCTTCTTCACAATCTTTTCAAAAGGAGAACAAAAGGATACTGCAACCATTACAGGCTCAGCCCAAGCACCTTCTATCCAATAGAAGCAGGTCAACAAGATTGCAGCAAAATGCAAAGATTCCTTCTGCACATAGTCATCTCAGATAGATCGAATGGTTGAATAGAGTCAACCTCGCCAGTAACAGGTTCATGACAAACTTCCACAAACTGAGCAATGCGACATCTCCAACAAGGTAAGAAGCTCACCAAGATTCAGATTCAGTAAACACTCTTTTCTCTCCCCCGGGAACTCAACACAATGGAGAGCATTTCTTCCTAAGGAGGGAGGATTGATCCAGGTGGATATCGGTGGCCACCCACCTTTTCCAACTGGCTCAAAACAATTTTCTGGCAATTTTGGCAATTTTTAGCAGTTTTGAACTTCTGGAGCCGTTTTGAATCCCTAAACAACGTTTTTGGGGAAAATGGGGAGAAACGTGGAACAAAGTTCATGTTTCTCACACAAACGATGTAGTCCTCAGATAGATATTTCCAATGATCTATCGAGCACCCCAAACGAATATCGTATGCAAAAGTTACGCCCCTGAGAAGTTGATGTATCAACTACCCCCATCGAGGCCTGCAAACCTTTTGGCTTTTCATATTACAGGGTTAGGATTTTAGATTTTACTTATGTTAAAAAGGCCCTTAGAGCCTCATTGTAACAATCATCTTCTCATAGATGCGATTAGCTATCATATCTCTTCTCAGAGATAAGTTTCCACCATTCTAGCGAGTCTTTCACTCTATATTTTACAATCTTTATACATTTTTGCTCATTAATAGAAAATTGTGTATTATTGTATCTCTGTGTTTATGGTTGCATATATGACACATTTATGTTATATTATTGGTTATTCATGATATCTTCGTGCATTTATTTATTATATCTCCTGATCCATGTGGATATCGGTGGCCACCCACCTTTTCCAACTGGCTCAAAACAGTTTTTTGGCAATTTTGGCAATTTACTATTTTTAGCAGTTTTTAACTTCCGGGGCCATTTTGAGGGCCCAAATGAAGGTTTTTCGAGATAAAAGTTCTCAATGATATTTGAAGGCATGATTGAGCCCCCAAAATCAATCTCCTCAACAATACCTTTCCAACAAGCTATCACACGCCTAAAACGGAGATCATATGCAAATGTTACGACCCCAGGAAGTTGATGTACTCACTTACCCAAACGGGGCCCACATGAATTTTGGCGCTTCATCTCCTAGGGTTAGGTTTTTGGATGTCTAGGGTTTTTGGTATTCCTGTTTATTGTAAAAATGCCTTCAGAGGCTCATTGTAACCATCTTCTTGCAAATGCAAGTAGCCATCACATCTCTTCTCAGAGATAAGATGCCACCATTCTAGCGAGTCTTTCACTATGTACTTTTACAGTCTCTGTACATTTCTTTCATTAATAGAAATCGTGTATTACTATATATATGTATTTATGGTTTCATATCTAATACATTTATGTTATCTTATTGAATATCTGTGATATCTCTGTGCATTTCTTTATTATATCTCCGTTGCATTTCGTGTCGAAAATAATCCGGATCAGTGGCATCAGAGCAAGATTCTCTTAATCGTTTTTTCAGTGCATGTCCCCAACGAGGTCCAAGTATATCAAGTTGGGTCTCAAGCTTGTCTCTCTAGAATACAATCGCTCTTGCACACCCAAGAAACCCTCAATGGTGGAAGAAAAGAAAAATGACAGAGCAGATGATCATATCAATCTGTTGCTTGAGAAATCTCTCACGCAATAGATGGACAAAATGATGGAGAATTTTACCCACATCATTCAACGCCTGTCGATAAAAGCAGGTGCATATTCATCAAGCGGCCACTTTGGAGGCACCTCTCCTTTCAAGGTATAAGTTAATTTTGATATTCCTGTATTTGAAGGAAAGATAGATGTAGAAGCCCTAGAAAAATGGTTAACTCTGCTAGAAGGTTATTACTCTGTTCACAATTTTTTCGACAAAGAAAATATCACCTTCGCGCTCCTTAAATCTCTCCCTCATGTCAAACATTGGTGGGAAACTTACTAGGAGAAAAGTTCCACAAAGGAGTCTAGAATATACAAGGTCGATCCCACTTGGGATTTTTTTGTGGATGCGGTAAAGGAGTAGTATTACCCTGTTGGCAACTATGAGGACCAATACATGAGATGGACGACACTACGGCAAGAGAGAGGCCAAGCAGTTTCGGAGTTCACTAATACCTTCCATACCTTGCACACCAAGCTGGGTATCAAAGACTCCAAGTGACATTTGGTTCTAAAATACCATGGGGCTCTACACAGATACATCCAGACTGAAATTGATTTTCTGGACATCTCATCACTCAATGTTGCATATCAATATGTTGTTAAAATTGAATAGAAATTTAAGCACCAGAACAAAAGGGAGTTCGGGTCTGCAAATCTGCAACAACCGAAGTATGACAGAGATGGCCCTAACAAACATTCTCGCAAAAACCAGTCCATGACACTGAAAAAGAAGGGTCATGGGAAGACAAAGAAGGACACTGGAAAATGGTATGAGTTCCACAAAAACCCTTGGCACAACACCAATGAATGTCACTCAAAATAGTCATTGGTGGCCGATATCAAAGACAAAGAGTCAAACCCTGATTCAGAATATAATTCTGAAAATAATGGTAAAGGACAGATCATTGACGCGGACCCCACTACTATTGTCACGACCGAAGCAATTCAGCCAGAAGAACCAACAGATCCTGAAGAGGGGGAGCGTCTTTTTCATTCACAGATGTGGGTGAAGGGGACCCCACTGCATTTTATTGTTGATAGTAGAAGCCAAAAGAACCTCATCTTAGCAGAGGTTGTCAAATAGTTGGGATTGTCAACAACACCACACCCGCAACCATACAACATCGGGTGGCTTTGCCAAGGACGAGATCTTCGTGTCAGCCAAGAATGTCGATTGTCATACAACATCCAACCCTTCAAGGATGAGGTACTATGTGATGTTGCCCCACTGGATGTCTGCCATGTTCTCTTCGGCCAACCATATATGTGGAAGCGCCATGCTATTTATGAGTCTCGACCCCGCAGTGTCATTTTTTCTCTAGGGGGTCATCTCTACAGAATACCAGAGGTAGTTCCAACTATTGTTCCACCTAAAAAGTGTTGCAAGGTAGTATCTCATACTGCAAAATTTAGCTTCTTCACAATCTGTTCAAAATGAGAACAGAAGCACACTGCAACCACTACAGCCTCGCCCTAAGCACATTCTATCAAACAGAAGCAAGTTGACAAGGTTGCAACAAAGCAAAAATATTCCTTCTACACATCATCCTCTCATGTAGCCCAACTTGTTGAACGGCCTCACCCTCAATAAGTTCGTGACAAACTTCCACAAACTGAGTAGCGCAATGTCTCCAGCAAGGCAAGCAACTCACCAAGATGCAGATTCAGCAAATGCTTTTCCCTCACCCCCAGGAACTCAATGCAATGGATACCATTGCTTCCTAAGGAGCTAGGATTGATCCAGGTGGATATCAGTGGCTACCCACCTTTTCCGACTAGCTCAAAACAATTTTCTGACAATTTTGGCAATTTACTATTTTTAGCAATTTTTAACTTCTGGGGCCATTTTGAGGGTCCAAATGAAGGTTTTTTGAGATCGAGGTTCTCAAAGGTATTCATAGGCATTATTGAGCCCCAAAAATTAATCTCCTTGACAATACCTTTCCAACAAGCTGTCACATGCCTAAAACAAAGATCGTATGCAAAAGTTACGACCCCGGGAAGTTGATGTACTCACTTACCCAAACGGGGCCCACATGAATTTTGACGTTCCATCTCCTAGAGTTAGGTCTTCGGATTTCAAGGGTTTTTGGAATCCCTGTTTATTGTAAAAATCCCTTCAGGGTCTCATTGTAACCATCTTCTTGCAAATGCAAGTAGTCGTCACATCTCTTCTCAGAGATAAGTTGTCACCATTCTAGCGAGTCTTTCACTCTGTAATTTTACAATCTCTGTACATTTATTTCATTAATAGAAATCGTGTATTAGTATATATCTGTGTTTATGGTTGCATATCTGATACATTTATGTTATCTTATTGAATATCTATGATATCTCTATGCATTTATTTATTATATCTTCACTGCATTTCGTGCCGAAATAATTTGGATCAGTGGTATCAGAGTAGGCTGCTCTTGATCGTTTTTTTAGTGCATGTCTTCGATGAGGTACGAGTATAGGAAGTTGGTTCTCTATATTGTCTCTCTTGAAGACAATCGCTCCACACACCCAAGAAACCCTCAATGGCAGAAGAAAAGAAAAATGATGGAGCAGACGATCCTATCAATCTGTTGCTTGAGAAATCTTTCACACGACAGAGGGACGAAATGATGGAGAATTTTGGCCACATCCTTCAACACCTGCCAATAACAACAGGGGAATATTCATCAAGTGACCACTTTGGAGGCACCTTGCATTTCAAGGTACAAGTTAATTTTGATATTTTTGTATTTGAAGGACAGATAGATGCAGAAGCCCTAGAAAAATGGTTAACTCTGCTAGAAGGTTATTTCGTTGTTCACAATTTTTTCGGTAAAGAAAAGATCACCTTCGCACTCCTTAAAGCTCTCCCTCATGTCAAACAATAGTGGGAAACTTACTGGGAGAAAATTTCCACAGAGGAGTCTGGAATATACGGGGTCAATCCCACTTGGGATTTCTTTGTGGATGCGGTAAAGGAGCAGTATTACCCTGTCGGCAACTATGAGGACCAGTACATGAGATGGACCACACTATGGCAAGAGAGGGGCCAAGTAGTTCCAGAGTTCACCAATATCTTCCATACCTTTCACACCAAGGTGGGTATCAAAGACTCCAAGCGACATTTGGTTCTGAAATATTGTGGGGCTCTACACAGATACATCCAGACTGAAATGGATTTTCTGGACATCTCATCACTCAGTGTTGCTTATCGATATGTTGTTAAAATCAAGAAGAAATTTAAGCACCAGAACAAACGAGAGTTTAGGTCTGTAAATCTGAAACAACCGAAGTGTGACAGAGACATCCCTAACAAACAGTCTCCCGAAAGCCAGTCCAAGACACGGGAAAAGAAGGGTCATGGGAAGACAAAGAAGGACATCGGATAATGGTGCGAGTTCCAAAAAAGTCCCTAGCACAACACCGATGAATGTTGCTCAAAATAGTCATTGGTGGCCGAGATCAAAGACAAAGATTCAAACCCTGATTCATAATCTGATTTTGAAAATAATGGTAAAGGACAGATCATTGACGCGGACCTCGCTACTATTTTCGCGACCGCATCAATTCAACCAGAAGAACCAATAGATCCTGAAAAGGGGGAGCGCCTTTCTCATTCACAAATGTGGGTTAAGGTGACTCCACTGCATTTTATTGTTGATAGCGGAAGCCAGAAGAACCTCATCTCAGCAGAGGTCGTC
>JZKD02S1672760.1:369807-389669 GCA_000966675.3 Picea glauca
AGAACCTCATCTCAGCAGAGGTCGTCAAACAGTTGGGATTGTCGACAACACCACACCCGCAACCATACAACATTGGGTGGCTTCGCCAAGGACGAGATCTTTGTGTCAGCCAACAATGTCGATTGTCATATGACATCCAACCCTTCAAGGATGAGGTACTATGTGATGTTTCCCCATTGGATTTATGTGATGTTCTCTTGGGAAAACCATATATGTGAAAGCGCCATGCTATTTATGAGTCTCGACCCCACAGTGTCATTGTTTCTCTAGGGGGTCATCTCTATAGAATACCAGAGGTGGTTCCAACTACTATTCCACCTAAAAAGTGCCACAAGGTATTATCTCATACTGCAAAATTTAACTTCTTCACAATCTATTCAAAAGGAGAACATAAGGACACTGCAACCACTACAACCTCGCCCTAAGCACCTTCTATCAAACATATGCAAGTCAACAAGGTTGTAGAAAAGCACAAAGATTACTTCTGCACATCATTCTCTCATGTAGCCCGACTTGTTGAATGGCCTCAACCTCAATAGGTTTGTGACAAACTTCCACAAACTGAGTAGCACAGCGTCTCCAGCAAGGCAAGCAACTCACCAAAATGCAAATTCAACAAACTCTTTTCCCTCTCCCCCGGGAACACAACGCAATGGATACCATTGCTTCATAAGGAGGGAGGATTGATCCAGGTGGAAATCGGAGGCCACCCACCTTTTCCAACTAGCTCAAAACAATTTTCTAACAATTTTAGCAATTTACTATTTTTAGTAGTTTTTAACTTCTGGGACCATTTTGAGGGCCCAAATCAAGGTTTTTCGAGATCGAGTTTCTCAATGATAGACAAAGGCATGATTGAGCCCTCACATAACTTTTGGCACTTCATCTCATAGGGTTAGGTTTTTGGATGTCTAGGGTTTTTGGCATTCCTGTTTATTGTAAAAAGGCCTTCAGAGGCTCATTGTAACCATCTTCTTACAAATGCGAGTAGCCGTCACATCTCTTCTCAAAGATACGCTGCCACCATTCTAGCGAGTCTTTCACTCTGTACTTTTACAGTCTTTGTACATTTCTTTCATTAATAGAAATCATGTATTACTATATATCTATGTTTATGGTTGCATCTCTGATACATTTTTGTTATATTATTGAATATCGGCGATATCTCTATGCATTTATTTATTATATCTCCGCTATATTTTGTGTCGAAAATAATCTGGATCAGTGGTATCAGAGCAGGCTTCTATTGATCGTCTTTTCATTGCATGTCCCTGACGAGGTCCGAGTATAGAAAGTTGGGTATCGAGCTTGTCTCTCTTGAAGACAATCGCTCTCGCACACCCAAGAAAACCTCAATGGAAGAAGAAAAGAAAAATGACGGAGCAAACGATCCTATCAATCTGTTGATCGACTAAACTCTCACATGAAAGAGGGATGAAATGATGGAGAATTTTCCCACATCCTTCAACGCCTGTCGATAACAGCAGGAGCATCTTCATCAAGCGACCACTTTGGAGGCACCTCTCCTTTCAAGGTACAAGTTAATTTTGATATTTCTGTATTTGAAGGACAGATAGATGCACAAGCCCTAGAAAAATGGTTAACTCTGCTAGAAGGTTATTTCTCTGTACACAATTTTTCCAACAAATAAAATATCTCCTTCGCACTCCTTAAACCTCTCCCTCATGTCAAATATTGCTGGGAAACTTACTAGGAACAAAGTTCCTCAGGGAGTCTGGAATATACGGGTTTGATCCCACTTGGGAATTTTTTGTGGATGCGATAAAGGAGCAGTATTACCCTATTGTCAACTATGAGGACTAGTACATGAAATGGACCACACTGTGCCAAGAGAGTGGCCAAGCAGTTCTAGAGTTCACCAATACCTTTCATACCTTGCGCACCAAGATGGGTATCAAAGATTCCGAGGGACATTTGGTTCTAAAATACCGTGGGGATATACACAGATACATCCAGACTAAAATGGATTTTATGGACATCTCATCACTCAGTGTTTCTTATCAATATGTTGTTAAAATCGAGCAAAAATTTAAGCACCAGAACAAACGGGAGTTCGGGTCTTCAAATCCGCAACAACCAAAGTATGACAGAGACGGACATATCAAATAGTCTCCTGAAAACCAGTCTAAGACACGGGAAAAGAAGGGTCATGGGAAGACAAAGAAGGACACCGAAAAATGGTGCCAGTTCCACAAAATCCCCTGGCACAACATCAATGAATGTCGCTCAAAACAGTCATTGGTGGCCGAAATCTAAGACAAAGAGTTGAACCCTGATTCAGAATCTGATTCTGAAAATAATGGTAAAGGATAGATCATTGACGCAGACTCCACTGCTATTGTCATGACTACAACAATTCAACCAGAAAAAACAACGGATTCTGAAGAGGGGGAGCACCTTTTTCATTCACATATGTGGGTGAAGGGGACCCCGCTGCATTTTATTGTTGATAGCAGAAGGCAGAAGAACTTCATCTCAGCAAAGGTCATCAAACAATTGAGATTTTTGACAACACTACACCCACATCCATACAACATTAGGTGGATTCTCCAAGGACGAGATCTTCGTTTCATCCAACAATGTCGATTGTCATACGGCATCCAACCCTTCAAAGATGAGGTACTATGTGATGTTGCCCCACTGGATGTCTGTGATGTTCTCTTGGGCCAACCATATATGTGGAAGCACCATGCTATTAATGAGTCTCAACCCCGAAGTGTCATTGTTTCTCTGGGGGGTCATCTCTACAGAATACCAGAGGTAGTTCCATCTACTGTTCCACCTAAAAGGTGTCGCAAGGTAGTATCTCATTCCGCATAATTTAGCTTCTTCACAATCTGCTCAAAAGAGAACATAAGGACACTGCAACCAATATAGCCTCGCCCCAAACACCTTCTATCAAACAGAAAAAAATCGACAAAGTTGCAGCAAAGCAAAAATATTCCTTCTACACATCATCCTCTCATGTAGCCCGACTTGTTGAAATGCCTCAGCCTCAACAGGTTCGTGACAAACTTCCACAAACTGAGCAGTGCCACGTCTCCAGCAAGGCAAGCAACTCACCAAGATGCAGATTCAGCAAACATTTTCCCCTCTCCCCCAGGAACTCAACGCAATGCATACCATTGCTTCCTAAAGAGGGAGAACTTATCCAGGTGGAAATCGGTGGCCACCCACCTTTTCTGACTGGCTCAAAACAGTTTTCTAGCAATTTTGGCAATTTACTATTTTTAGCAGTTTTTAACTTTCGGGGCCATTTTGAGGGCTCAAATGAAGGTTTTTCGAGATTGAGGTTCTCAATGATGTCTGAAGGCATGATTCATCCCCCAAAATGAATATCCTCGACAATACCTTTCCAATGAGCTATCACACACCTCAAAACGAAAATCGTATGCAAAAGTTACGACCCCATGAAGTTGATGTACTCACTTACCCAAATGGGGCCCACATGACTTTTGGCGCTTCATCTCCTAGGGTTAGGTTTTCGGATGTCTACGATTTTTGGCATTCCTATTTGTTGTAAAAAGACCTTCGTAGGCTCATTTTAACAATCTTCTTGCGAATGTGAGTAGCCGTCACATCTCTTCTCAGAGATAAGCTACTACCATTCTAGCGAGTCTTTCACTTTGTAATTTTACAGTCTATGTACATTTATTTCATTAATATAAATCGTGTATTACTATATATCTTTGTTTATGGTTGCATCTCTGATACATTTATGTTATATTATTGAATATCTGCGATATCTCTATGCATTTATTTATTATATGTCTGTTGCATTTCATGCCGAAAATAATCTGGATTAGTGGTATCAGAGCAGGCTGCTCTTGATCGTTTTTTCAGTGCATGTCCCCAATGAGTTCTGAGTATAGAAAGTTGGGTCTCGAGCTTGTCTCTCTTGAAGACAATTGCTCTCGCACAACCAAGAAACCCTCAATGGTGGAAAAAAATAAAAATGACGAAGCAGACGATCATATCAATCTATTGCTTGAGAAAGCTCTCACACGACAGAGGGACGAAATGATGGAGAATTTTTCCCACATCCTTCAACGCATGCTGATAATAGCAGGCGCATATTCATCAAGCGGCCACTTTGGAGGCACCTCGCCTTTCAAGGTACAAGTTAATTTTGATATTCCTGTATTTGAAAGACAGATAGATGCAGAGGCCCTAGAAATATGGTTAACTTTGCTAGAAGGTTATTTCTTTGTTCACAATTTTTCTGACAAAGAAAATATCACCTTCGCACTCCTTAAAGCTCTCCCTCATGTCAAACATTGGTGGGAAACTAACTGGGAGCAAAGTTCCACAGAGGAGTCTGGAATATACGGGGCCGATCCCACTTGGGATTTTTTTGTGGATGTGGTAAAGGATAAGTATTACCCTGTTGTCAACTATGAGGACTAGTACATGAGATGGACCACACTGCGGCAAGAGAGGGGCCAAGCAGTTCCATATTTCACCAATACCTTCCATACCTTGTGCACCAAGCTGGGTATCAAAGAATCTGAGGGACATTTGGTTCTGAAATACCGTGGGGCTCTACACAGACACATCCAGACTAAAATGGATTTTTTTGACATCTCGTCACTTGGTGCTTCTTATCGATGTGATGTTAAAATCGAGTGAAAATTTAAGCACCAGAACAAATGGGATTTCAGGTCTACAAATCCACAACAACCAAAGTATGACAGAGACGGCCCTAACAAACAGTCTTTTGAAAACCAGTCTAAGACATGGGAAAAGAAGGGTCATGGGAATACAAATAATGACACTGGAAAATGGTGCGAGTTCCACAAAATCCCTTGGCACAACACCGATGATTGTCGCTCAAAACAGTCATTGGTGGCCGAGCTCAAAGATAAAGAGTCGAACCATGATTCTGAATCTGATTCTGAAAATAATGGCAATGGACAAATCATTGACATGGACCCCACTGCTATTGTCACAACTGCAACAATTCAACTAGAAGAATCAACAGATCCTGAAGAGGGGGAGTGCCTTTTTCATTCACAGATGTGGGTGAAGGGGACCCCACTACATTTTATTGTTGATAGCAGAATCCAAAAGAACCTCATCTCAGCAGAGGTCTTCAAACAGTTGTGATGGTTGACAACACCACACTCGCAACCATACAACATCGGGTGGCTTCACCAAGGATGAGATCTCTGTGTCAGCCAACAATGTCGATTTCCATACGACATCCAACCCTTCAAGGATGAGGTACTATGTGATGTTGCCCCACTGGATGTCTGGCATGTTCTCTTGGGCTAACCATATATGTGGAAGCACCATGCTATTTATGAGTCTTGACCCCGTAGTGTCATTGTTTCTCTGGGGGATCATCTCTACAGAATACCAGAGCTAGTTCCAACTATTGTTCCACCTAAAAAGTGTTGCAAGGTAGTATCTCATACTGCAAAATTTAGCTTCTTCATAATCTATTCAAAAGGAGAATAGAAGGACACTGCAATCACTACAACCTCATCCCAAACACATTCTATCAAACAGAAACAAATCGATAAGGTTGCAGCAAAGCGTAAATATTCCTTCTACACATCGTCCTCTTATGTAGACCGACTTGTTGAATTGCCTTAGCCTCAGCAGGTTCGTGACAAAATTCCACAAACTGAGCAGTGCAACATCTCCAACAAGGCAAGCAACTCACCAAGATGGAGATTCAGCAAACGCTTTTCCCTCTCCCCCAGGAACTCAACACAATGGAGATCATTATTTCCTAAAGAGGGAGGATTGATCCAGGTGGATATCGGTGGCCACCCACCTTTTTCAATTGGTTCAAAATAGTTTTCTGACAATTTTGGCAATTTACTATTTTTAGCAGTTTTTAACTTCTGGGGCCATTTTGAGGCCCAAATGAAGTTTTTTCAAGATCGAGGTTCTTAATGATATCCAAAGGCATGATTGAGCCCCCAAAATGAATATCCTCAACAATACTTTTCCAACGAACTATCACACGCCTAAAACGAAGATCGTATGCAAAAGTATCGACCCCGGGAAGTTGATGTACTCACTTACCCAAACGGGGCCCACATGACTTTTGGCGCTTCATATCCTAGGGTTAGGTTTTCGGATGTCTAGGGTTTTTGGCATTCCTATTTATTGTAAAAAGGCCTTTAGAGGCTCATTGTAACCATCTTCTTGTGAATGCGAGTAGCCGTCACATCTCTTCTCAAAGATAAGCTGCCACCATTCTAGCAATTCTTTCACTCTGTACTTTTACAGTCTCTGTACATTTATTTCATTAATAGAAATCATGTATTACTATATATATGTTTATGGTTTCATATATGATACATTTATGTTATATTATTGAATATCTGCAGTATCTCTGTGCATTTCTTTATTATATCTCCACTGCATTTCGTGCTGAAAATAATCTAGATCAGTGGTATCAGAGCAGGCTACTCTTGATCGTTTTTTGAGTGCATATCCCCGCGAGGTCCGAGTATATAAAGTTGGGTATTGATCTTGTCTCTCTTGAAGACAATCGCTCTCGCACACCCAAGAAACTCTCAATGGCGGAAGAAAAGAAAAATGACGAAGCAGACAATCCTATCAATCTGTTGCTTGAACAAACTCTCACGCGATAGAGGGATGAAATGATGGAGAATTTTTCCCACATTCTTCAATGCCTGTCGTTAACAGAAAGCGCATATTCATCAAGCGACCACTTTGGAGGCACCTCACCTTTCAAGGTACAAGCTAATTTTGATATTCCTATATTTGAAGGACAGATAGATGCAGAAGCCCTAGAAAAATGGTTAACTCTGCTAGAAGGTTATTTCTCTGTTCACAATTTTTTCGACAAAGAAAAGATCACCTTCACACTCCTTAAAGCTCTCCCTCATGTAAAACATTGGTGGTAAACTTACTAGGAGAAAAGTTCCACAGAGGAGTCTGGAATATACGGGGTCGATCCCACTTGGGATTTTTTTGTGGATGCAGTAAAGGAGTAGTATTACCCTCTTGGAAACTATGAGGACCAATGCATGAGATGGGCCACACTGCGGCAAGAGAGGGGCCAAGAAGTTCAATATTTCACCAATACCTTCCATACCTTGCCCACGAATTTGGATATCAAAGACTCTGAGTGACATTTGGTTCTAAAATACCGTGGGGCTCTACACAGATATATCCAGACTGAAATGAATTTTCTGGACATCTCATCACTCGGTGCTTCTTATCGATATGTTGTTAAAATCGAGAAGAAATTTAAGCACCAAAACAAATGGGAGTTCAGGTATGCAAGGACGAGATCTCTGTGTCAACCAACAATGTTGATTGTCATACGACATCCAACCCTTCAAGGATGAGGTACTATGTGATGTTGTCCCACTGGATGTCTGTGATGTTCTCTTGGGCAAACCATATATGTGGAAGCGCCATGCTATTTATGAGTCTCGACCCTGCAATGTCATTGTTTCTCTGGGGGGTCATCTCTACAGAATACTAGAGGTATTTCCAACTACTGTTCCACCTAAAAAGTTCCACAAGGTAGTATCTCATACTGCAAAATTTAGCTTCTTCACAATCTGTTCAAAAGGAGAACAGAAGGACACTGCAACCACTACAACCTCTCCCCAAGCACCTTCTATCAAACAGAAGCAAGTCGAAAAGGTTGAAGAAAAGTGCAAAGATTCCTTCTGCACATCATTTTCTCATGTATCCTGACTTGTTGAATGGCCTCATCCTCAACAGGTTCGTGACAAACTTCCACAAACTGAGCAGTGCGGTGTCTCCAGCAAGGCAAGCAGCTCACCAAGATGCAGATCCAGCAAACACTTTTCCCTCTACCCCGAGAACTCAACACAATGGATACCATTGCTTCATAAGGACGGAGGATTGATCTAGGTGGATATCAGTGGCCACCCACATTTTCTGACTGGCTCAAACCAGTTTTCTGGCAATTTTTGCAATTTCCTATTTTTAGCATTTTTTAACTTCCAGGGCCATTTTGAGGGCTCAAATGAAGGTTTTTCAAGATAGAGGTTCTAAATGATAGTTAAGGGAATTATTTATACCTAACATTGAATCTTCTCAAAAATACCTTTCCAACAAGCTATCACACGCCTAAAACGAAGATCGTATGCAAAAGTTACGACCCCGGGAAGTTGATGTACCCACTTACCCAAACGGGGCCCACATGACTTTTGGCGTTTCATCTCCTAGGGTTAGAGTTTCGCATGTATAGGGTTTTGGGCATTCTTTTTTATTGTAAAAATGCCTTCAAAGGTGCATTGTAACCATCTTCTTGTGAATGCGAGTAGTCATCACATCTTTTCTCAGAGATAAGCTGCCACCATTCTAGCGAGTCTTTCACTCTGTACTTTTACAATCTCTGTACATTTTTTTCATTAATAGAAATCGTGTATTACTATATATCTATGTTTATGGTTGCATCTCTAATACATTTATGTTATCTTATTGAATATATGCGATATCTCTGTGCATTTATTTATTATACCTCTGTTGCATTTCATGCCGAAAATAATCTGGATCAGTGGTATCAGAGCAGGCTGCTCTTGATCGTTTTTTCAGTTCATGTCCCCGACGAGGTCTGAGTATAGAAAGTTGAGTATTGATCTTGTCTCTCTTGAATACAATCGCTTTCGCACACCCAAGAAACCCTCAATGGTGGAAGAAAAGAAAAATGATGGAGCAGACGATCCTATCAATCTGTTGCTTGAGCAAGCTCTCACGTGATAGAGGGACGAAATGATGGAGAATTTTGTGTTGGTTTTGGATCCTGATTATCTTCCTGATTCATAGATCTTTTACTTCAGCCATGTTTATACCCCATGAAGTATGTACACTCTTCCATGCGGGGAGTGCAGAGGGGGTGTACCCCCTCTGCGGGGTCCGAGGAGGCTATCCCCCTGGATGGGGGGTCTGGGGGCAAGTGAGCCCCCAGCGGGGGTTCGGGGGTGAAGCCCGAGAAGGAAAATTTCCTTGTAAATGTATATTGTAATTTCATTGTAAATCTGGGTCGTTCATTATATGGTTGCAGATCTAACAATAGAGATTATGTTAGGGTTTTTTTTCCCTAGAAGGAAACTCTCTTTTATGAGGGAAATGTATTGCAGCTATGGTTGATGGAGAATATTGTATTCTGATATAGGAGACTATGAGAGAAAGAAGAGGAAGTTACAACGGGTTTGTTGTAGGTTGTATCCCTTCATATGTTGGATAATAATAAAGGAAGGACCTAGCAATTTATCTGGTGGATGTAGCCCACACTGTGTGAACCGCGTAAATCTGTGTCTCTATTGTATTGTGTATCTTTTTCTTTTTTTTTCCACATTTGTTTTATTTTATTGCTCCACGGTCCTGTTTTTATAACATTTTTCCCACATCCTTCAATGCCTGTCGATAACAGCAGGCGCATCTTAATCAAGTGACAACTTTGGAGGCACCTCGCCTTTCAAGGTACAAGTTAATTTTGATATTCTTGTATTTGAAGGATAGATAGATGCAGAAGCCCTAGAAAAATGGTTAACTCTGCTAGAAGGTTATTTCTCTGTTCACAATTTTTCCAACAAATAAAATATCACCTTCGTACTCCTTAAAGCTCTCCCTCAATTCAAACATTGGTGGGAAACTTACTAGGAGAAAAGTTTCACAGAGGAGTCTGAAATATACGGGGCCGATCCCACTTGGGATTTTTTTGTGGATGCAGTAAAGGAGCAGTATTACCCTGTTGACAACTATCAGGACCAATACATGAGATGGACCACACTCCGGCAAGAGAGGGGCCAAGAAGTTTTGGAGTTCACCAATACCTTCCATACCTTGCACACCAAGCTGGGTAAAAAAGATTCCAAGTGACTTTTGGTTATGAAATACAGTGGGGATCTACACAAATACATCCAGACTGAAATGGATTTTCTGGACATCGCATCACCCGATGCTTCTTATCGATATGTTGTTAAAATCAAGCATAAATTTAAGCACCAGAACAAACACGAGTTCAGGTTTGCAAATCTGCAACAACCGAAGTATGACAGAGACAACCCTAAAAAAAAGTCTCTTGAAAACCAGTCAAAGACATGGGAAAAGAAGGTTCATGGGAAGACAAAGAAGGACACTGAAAAATTGTGCAAGTTCCAAAAAATCCCCTGGCACAACACCGATGAATGCTGCTCAAAACAGTCATTGGTGGTTGAGATCAAAGAGAAAGAGCCGAACCCTAATTCTGGATCTGATTCTAAAAATAATGGTAAAGGACGGATCATTGACGTAGACCCCACTGCTATTTTCATGACCGCAGCAATTCAAACAGAAGAACCAACAGATCCTGAAGAGGGGGAGCACATTTTTCATTCACAGATGTGAGTGAAGGGGATCTTGCTACAGTTTATTGTTGATAGAGAAAGCCAGAAGAACCTCATCTCAGTAGAGGTCGTCAAACAATTGGGATTCTCGACAACACCACACCCGCATCCATACAACATTGGGTGGCTTCGGCAAGGACGAGATCTCTGTGGTAGCCAACAATGTCGATTGTCATATGACATCCATCCCTTCAAGGATGAGGTACTATGTGATGTTGCCCCACTGGATGTCTATGATGTTCTCTTGGGCCAACCATATATGTGGAAGTGTCATGTTATTTATGAGTCTTGACCCCACAGTGTCATTGTTTCTCTAGGGGGTCATCTCTATAGAATACCAGAGCTAGTTCCAACTACTGTTCCACCTCAAAAGTGTCACAAGGTAGTATCTCATATTGAAAAATTTAGCTTCTTCACAATCTGTTCAAAAGGACAACATAAGGAAACTGCAACCACTACAGCCTCACCCCAAGCACCTTCTATCAAACAGAAGCAAGTCGACAAGGTTTTAGCAAATGGAAAAGATTCCTTCTACACATCGTCCTCTCATGTAGCCCAAATTGTTGAATGGCCTCAGCCTCAAAAGGTTCATGACAAACTTCCACAGAGTGAGCAGCGCGGCGTCTCCAGCAAGGCAAGCAGCTCACCAAGATGCAGATTCAGCAAACACTTTTCCCTCTCCCCCGAGAACTCAAAGCAATGGAGACCATTTATTCCTAAGGAGGGAGGATTTATCTAGGTGGATATCAGTGGCCACCCACCTTTTTTGACTGGCTTAAAACAATTTTCTGGCAATTTTGGCAATTTACTATTTTTAGCAGCTTTTAACTTTCGGGGCCATTTTGAGGGCCCAAATGAAGGTTTTTCGAGATAGAGGTTCTCAATGATATATATAGACAATATTGAGAAACCAAAATGAATCTCCTCAACAATACCTTTCCAACTAGCTATCACACACCTAAAACGGAGATCGTGTTCAAAAGTTACGACCCCGAGAAGTTGATGTACTCACTTACTCAAATGGGGCCCACATGACTTTGGCGCTTCATCTCCTAGGGTTAGGTTTTTGGATCTATAGGGTTTTTGGCATTCCTATTTATTGTAAAAAGGCCTTCAGAGGCTCATTTTAACCATCTTCTTGTGAATGCAAGTAGCCATCACATCTCTTCTCAGAGATAAGTTGTCACCATTCTAGCGAGTCTTTCACTCTGTACTTTTACAGTCTCTGTACATTTCTTTCATTAATAGAAATCATGTATTACTATATATTTGTGTTTATGGTTGCATCTCTGATAAATTTATGTTATATTATTGAATATATTTGATATCTCTGTACATTTCTTTATTATATCTCTACAACATTTTGTGCCGAAAATAATCTGGATCAGTGGTATTAGAGCAGGTTGCTCTTGACCATTTTTTCAGTGCATGTCCCCGACGTGGTTCGAGTATATAAATTTGGGTCTCAAGATTTTCTCTCTTTAAGACAATCGCTCTCGCACACCCAAGAAACCCTCAATGGCAGAAGAAAAGAAAAATGATGGAGAAGACGATCCTATCAATCTATTGCTTGAGCAAGCTCTCATGCGACAAAGCGATGAAATGATGGAGAATTTTGCCCACATCCTTCAACACATGTCGATAACAGCAGGTGCATCTTTATCAAGCGGCCACTTTGGAGGCCTCTCGCCTTTCAAGGTACAAGTTAATTTTTATATTCATGTATTTGAAGGATAAATAGATGCAGAAGCCCTAGAAAAATGGTTAACTCTGCTAGAAGGTTATTTCTCTGTTCACAATTTTTTTGACAAAGAAAAGATGACCTTCGCACTCCTTAAATCTCTCCCTCATGTCAAACATTGGTGGGAAACTTACTAGGAGCAAAGTTACACAGACGAGTCTGGAATATACGGGGCCGATCCCACTTGGGATTTTTTTGTGGATGCGGTAAAGGAGCAGTATTACCCTGTTGGCAACTATGAGGACCAGTACATGAGATGGACCACACTGCGGCAAGAGAGGGGCCAAGAAGTTCTTGAGTTCACCAATACCTTCCATACCTTGTGCACCAAGCTGGGTACCAAAGACTCTGAGTGGCATTTGGTTCTGAAATACCGTGGGGTTCTACACAGATATATCCAGAATAAATTGAATTTTTTGGACATCTCATCACTTGCTGCTGCTTATCGATATGTTGTTAAAATCGAGTAGAAATTTAAGCACCAGAACAAACAGGAGTTCGGGTCAGCAAATATGCAAAAACTGAAGTATGACAGAGATGGCCTTAACAAATAGTGTCGTGAAAACCAGTCCAAGACACAGGAAAAGAAGGGTAATGGGAAGACAAAGAAGAACACCGGAAAATGGTGCAAGTTCCACAAAATCCCCTGGAACAACACCGATGAATGTCGCTCAAAACAGTGATTGGTGGCCGAGATCAAAGACAAGAAGCCGAACTCTGATTCAGAATTTGATTCTAAAAATAATGGTAAAGGACAGATCATTGACATGGACTCCACTGCTATTGTCGCGACCGCAGCAATTCAACTAGATGAACCAACAAATCCTGAAGAGGGGGAGCACCTTTTTCATTCACATATGTGGGTGAAGGTGACCTCGCTGCATTTTATTGTTCATAGTGAAATCCAGAAGAACCTCATCTCAACAGAGGTCGTCAAATAGTTGGGATTGCTGACAAAACCACACCCGCAGCCATACAACATCGGGTGGCTTCGCCAAGGACAAGATCTCTGTGTCAGCCAACAATGTCGATTGTGATACAACATCCAATCCTTCAAGGATGAGGTAGTATGTGATTTTTCCCCGCTAGATGTATGTGATGTTCTCTTGGGCCAACCATATATGTGGAAGCACCATGCTATTTATGAGTCTTGACCCTGCAGTGTCATTGTTTCTTTGGGGGGTCATCTCTATAGAATACCAGAGGTAGTTCCAACTACTGTTCCACCTAAAATGTGTCTCAAGGTAGTATTTCATACTGCAAAATTTAGCTTCTTCATAATCTGTTCAAAATGAGAACAGAAGCACACTACAACCACTACAGCCTCACCCCAAGCACCTTCTATCAAACAGAAGCAAGTCAAAAAGGTTTCAGCAAAGCACAAAGATTCATTTTGAACATCATCCTCTCATGCATCTTGACTTGTTGAACGGCCTTAGCCTCAACAGGTTCATGACAAAATTCCACACATTGAGCAGCGCAATGTCTCCAGCAAGGCCAGCAGCTCACCAAGATGCAGATTCAACAAACGCTTCTCCCTCTCCCCTAGGAACTCAACGTGATGGAGACCATTTCTTCCTAAGGAGGGAGGATTGATCTAGGTGGATATCGGTGGCCACCCACCTTTTTCAACTGGCTCAAAACAATTTTCTGGCAATTTTGGCAATTTACTATTTTTAGCAATTTTTAACTTCCGAGGCCATTTTGAGGGCCCAAATGAAGGTTTTTTGAGATATAGGTTTGTAATTATAGTTGAAGGAATTATTGATCCCCCAAAATGAATCTCCTTGACAACACCTTTCCAATGAGCTATCACATGCCTAAAACGAAGATCGTATGCAAAAGTTACGACCTCGGGAAGTTGATGTACTCACTTACCCAAACGGGGCCCACATGACTTTTGGCGCTTCATATCCTAGAGTTAGGTTTTTGGATGCCTAGGGTTTTTGGCATTCCTATTTATTGTAAAATGGCCTTCAAAGGCTCATTGGAACCATCTTATGTGAATGCAAGTAGCCGTCACATCTCTTCTCAGAGATAAGCTGCCACCATTCTAGCGAGTCTTTCACTTTGTACTTTTACAGTCTCTGTACATTTCTTTCATTAATAGAAATCGTGTATTACTAAATATCTATTTTTATGGTTTCATATCTGACACATTTATGTTATCTGATTTAATATCTGTGATATCTCTTTGCATTTCTTTATTATATCTTCGCTGCATTTCGTGCCGAAAATAATCTAGATCAGTGGTATCAGAGCAGGCTGCTCTTGATCATTTTTTCATTGCATGTCCCCGACGAGGTACGAGTATAGAAAGTTGGGGCTCGAGATTTTATCTCTTGAAGACAATCTCTCTCTCACACCCAAGAAACCCTCAATGGCGGAAGAAAATAAAAATGATGGAGCAGACGATCCTATCAATCTGTTGCTTGAGCAAGCTCTCACGCGACAAAGGGACGAAATGATGGAGAATTTTTCCCACATCCTTCAACGCCTGCCAATAACAGTAGGCACATCTTCATAAAGAGACCACTTTGTAGGCACCTCGCCTTTCAAGGTACAAGTTAATCTTGATATTCTTGTATTTGAAGGACAGATAGATGCAGAAGCCCTAGAAAAATGGTTAACTCTACTAGAAGGTTATTTCTTTGTACACAATTTTTTCGATAAATAAAAGATCACCTTCGCACTCCTTAAAGATCTCCCTCTTGTCAAACATTGGTGGGAAACTTACTGGGAGTAAAGTTCCACAGAGGATTCTGGAATATACGGGGCCGATCACACTTGGGATTTTTTGTGGATGCGGTAAAGGAGCAGTATTACCCTGTTGGCAACTATGAAGACCAGTACATCAAATGGAACACACTGCGGCAAGAAAGAGGCCAAAAAGTTCTGGAGTTCATCAATACCTTCCATACCTTGTGCACCAAGCTAGGTATCAAAGACTCCGAGCGACATTTGGTTTTGAAATACCGTGGGGCTCTACACAGATACATCTAGACTGAAATGGATTTTCTGGGCATCTCATCACTCGATGCTGCTTATCGATATGTTATTAAAATCGAGAAGAAATTTAAGCACCAGAAAAAACGGGATTTCGGGTCTGAAAATCCACAACAACCAAAGTATGACAGAGATGGCCCTAACAAACAGTCTCCTGAAAACCAGTCCATGACACGAGAAAAGAAGGGTCATGGGAAGATAAAGAAGGACACCAGAAAATGGTGTGAGTTCCACAAAATCCCCTGGCACAACACCGATGAATGTCACTCAAAATAGTCATTGGTGGTTGAGATCAAAGAAAAAGAGCAGAACCCTGATTCTGAATCTGATTCTGAAAATAATGGTAAAGGAGAGATCATTGACGTGGACCCCACTACTATTTTCACGACCGCAACAATTCAACCAAAAGAACCAACAGATTCTGAAGAGGGGGAGCGCCTTTTTCATTCACAGATGTGGGTGAAGGGGACCCCACTGTATTTTATTGTTGATTGCGGAAGCCAGAAGAACCCCATCTCAACAGAGGTCGTCAAACAGTTGGGATTGTCGACAACACCACACCCGCATCCATACAACATTGGGTGGCTTCGCCAAGGACGAGATCTTCGTGTCAGCCAACAATGTCAATTGTCATACGGCATCCAACCCTTCAAGGATGATGTACTATGTGATGTTTCCCCACTGGATGTCTGTGATGTTCTCTTGGGCCAATCATATATGTGGAGGCATCATGCTATTTATGAGTCTTGACCCCGCAGTGTTATTGTTTCTCTGGGGGGTCATCTCTACAAAATACCAGAGGTAGTTCCAACTACTGTTCCACCTAAAAAGTGTCGCAAGGTAGTATCTCATACTGTAAAATTTAGCTTCTTCACAATCTGTTCAAAAGGATAACAGAAGGACATTGTAACCACTATAGCCTCGCCCCAAAAACCTTTTATCAAATAGAAGAAAGTCGAAAAGGTTGCAGCAAATCGCAAATATTCCTTATGCAAATTATCCTCTCATGTAGCCTAACTTTTTGAACGGCCTCAGCCTCAACAGGTTCGTGACAAACTTCCACAAATTGAGTAGCACGACGTCTCTAGCAAGGCAAGCAGCTCACCAAGATGCATATTTATCAAACACTTTTCCCTCACGCACGGGAATTCAAAGCAATGGATACCATTGCTTCCTAAGGAGGGAGGATTGATCCAGATGGATATCGGTGGCCACCCACCTTTTCCGACTGGCTCAAAACTGTTTTCTGGCAATTTTGGCAACTTACTAATTTTAGTAGTTTTTAACTTCCGGGGCCATTTTGAGGGCCCAAATGAAGGTTTTTCGAGATACAGGTTCTCAACGATAGTCGGAGGCATGATTGAGACCCAAAAATGAATCTCCTCGACAATACATTTCCAATGATCTATCACATGCCTAAAATAGAGATCGTATGCAAAAGTTATGACCCCGAGAAGTTGATGTACTCACTTACCCAAACAGGGCCCACATGACTTTTGTCGCTTCATATCCTAGGGTTAGGTTTTCGGATGTATAGGTTTTTTGGCATTATTGTTTATTGTAAAAATACCTTTAGAGGCTCATTGTAACCATCTTCTTGTGAATGCGAGTAGCCGTCACATCTCTTCTCAGAGATAAGCTGCCACCATTCTAGCGAGTCTTTCACTCTGTACTTTTTGTTGAAAAATACTGAGAGAGGGGGGTGAATCAGTATTTTGAGCTATTAACAATTTTTCACTTTTCTTTCACTGAAAAATCTTAGTCTACTTTATAGAGACCAGTTGTTGTATATTCTTATGAAAACAGTAGTGCATCCAAAGATCATATTATGGATTTCTTCATTCATCAAATGTCTTTTAAACAGTAATTCAACAAAATAAACTAACACAGATGAATAGGACACATGAACACCAGGATTTAAGGTGGAAACCCAAATAGGGAGAAAACCACCACTGTTGTTGTCTCTGTCTTCAATGATTATTATTAAGAAAACATTCTACAACAATGTACTAGTGTAGACTCATAATAGTACGCAGGCTTCTACCTGCAAAAGGCTACAACCTTCTCTCGTTTACCAGCCTTTCCTGGAAGGGAGCTTCAACCCCCTGAAGATAGCACCAGTTTCTACTGGCAGATTGCTACTGCTGAAGGATTTAACCCTCATACTCACTGCTGACCACGTTTCATTAATTTTCACACTGGATCAGGCAGTTTCATCTAGTGGTTATGACAGTAACAGAAATTATCTCAAGAGTAAACACAGATCTACAGACTGTTAGGCAATTACCAAAGAACACATATTAAACAAGTCAATAAACCTGGAGATGATGCTTCTAATCTCGTGTTTGTTGAACCCACAGCTGAGATCTCTCTGTCAATGTAGATCTGTCGCCCAACTGCCACAAGGAGGTTCCTCTTTCTTCAAAGCTTCCATGCTACCTGCACAAATGACCTCACCTGCCAGTAGCTATCCCTACTGTCAGAAAATGGCCTCTGCGTCCTCCAAAAGGACCTCTGTGACCTATCACTCTCCTCCTTTTCTTCTGCCCAAAATCACTTGTAGGAAGAGCATCGACCCCTTCTTATGCCCATTGGTCCAGAACTCGTTCAACGCTCATCGGGTCCCATATTTATTACCCGGAGGAAATCGGGCTCCTGTTTAAAATTTGAATTAAACTTACCCGCGCCCCTTTCCATGCGCTAGCCCTGCTGGCTATAGGCCTTGTCCCCATAAGACCGTCAACACATGACCTCGGTCAAACCTCTCATCGGGGTTTCGGCGTTTTCGATGTCACCATGCACATGCCTCCAGGATTCCTGATCCCTGATTTCCCGATGTGTTTCAGCCCCCCTAGCTGACCCTGGTTCACGTGACCGTTACCTGTAACCGCATCCTTATCTCTGATAGATGGTATCCACTAATCCTCTGTCCTCCTTCGCTGCTGTGCTGACAGTTGTACCCCACTCATCGGGATTTCGCGGATCGCGATTTCAAAATGCACAAAACCTTTGTGCCTGGGATCTTCGATATCCCAATTTCTAATTAGCCAATGAACGACCTCCTGTCGGGCCTTTCGCCGATGGCACCAATCTCCTGCCACACGTCCTCTTAGATGGACGGTCCCGATTGTGTCGGGATTTCGGGACTTCCGATGTCCTGTTTCTTTTGACCTTGGGAACTCCGATTTCCTGATTGGCGATATGCCGACTCGCTCCTGATTTCCGACACCTGTCCCTCAAATGGACGGTCTCGATACCTTCAGGATTTCAAGACTTTCAATCTCTCGTTTCCTTCATACTCCTTCCACCCGATCCCCAAAATTCCGTACAGAGCTGTGATCAACGGTCCTGGTGTGATTTTGCATTAACGGTTGCGATTGAATCGCAATATCGCGTTTCGCGATTTCGGGATTTCTGATGCACTTGTTCATAGGGATCGTGAAACCCCAATTCCCGATTCTCCGATACGGGCTGACGTCACACGTGGTTTGACACGTGTTAAATACTGCCATGTGTCACTCTGATTCGTGACTTACCTGTGCCTGAACTGTTGAATATTCGTGCCACCTGTCATTACCTGGTTGTGCCATGTGTCCCTAGCTGACGTGGACTGCTCTCGTGAATAAGATCGACGGTCTAAATCTCATGTTAATCTGATGGTGCAGATTCAATCAGGATTTCGCATATCGCGAAATCAGGATTTTCGTTGCATTGTTTTCTTTGCACGTTGAAACCCCGATCCCTGAAACTCCGATGAAGTCTCCTGTCTACACGTGGATGGTCTCGATCTCTGCTTGATTTAACGGCTGCGATCACATCGCGAAATCGCATATCGCGATTTCGGAGTGTTCGATGTCAAGTGGATTGGACATTATAAACTCTCGATCCCCAAATCTCTGATGGGGCCTCTAGGTTGCCACGCGTCCACATGAATAGACGGTCCAGATCTCGTCGGGAATTCACCTTGGCTTTAACGGCTGCGATCAAATCGCGAAATCGCGTATCGCGATTTCGGGGTTTTCGTTGTCGAGTGATCTGGACATTTCAAAGTCCCGATCCCCGAATCTCCGAATGACTTATCTCCCTCGTAACTTCTGCAAATCTGACGATTGTCGGCCTTTCGGGAAATTTTAATGGGATCTAACGATCACTGACTCTTTTGTCTTCCTTCTTCTCTGTAGACTTCTATTGCGCGCGTTTTCTTCAATGTTGTTCCTTCTGAGCTTTTACGTCCGAATCCCCAAGGGGTTTTATCCCTTGCCATCAATGACAACAACCATCATCGTTTCTTGTTCAATATTTGCCAACAATCTCCCCCTTTGGCATTGATGGCAACACTTCCATTCAGTCAATCAGGTTGGACTCTGTTCCCAAAACATTTCGAACTTGACTCCTTTCTCCCCCTTTGACATCAATGGCAAAGAGTGGACAGTACCATGCTCCCCCTGAAACCATGCTGTATCTGCTGAATAAGCTCCCCCTTAGCCAGTGCATCAACTAATTGAAATGTTTGTACTTAATTAGACCTGATCCTCTGCATGGCAGAGACTACTCCCAGTTTTTGTCGGAGATATTCGAACGCTTCCCTGGGTAGAGGTTTGGTAAAGATATCAGCCACCTGTTCTTTGGAGGGAACATACTCCAATTTCACCTTCTGCTCAAGCACTTGTTCTCGTAAGAAGTGATATTTGATGGGAATGTGCTTGGTCTTGGAATGCATAACAGGATTCTTTGAGATACTG
>JZKD02S1672760.1:406656-427152 GCA_000966675.3 Picea glauca
TGATCTCTATTCAACGGCTGTGATTAAATCGTGATTTCGCGTATCGCGATTTCGACATCCTTGATGTCCAGTGTTTTTGTCACTTCAAAGTTTCGATCCCCGATACTCCATAAAGTAATCCGATCAATAGTCCAGGTCAATTCTTAACTTAACGGCTGCGATTAAATCGCAAATTCGCATACCGCGAAATCGGGGTTCCTGTTGTCAATTATCTTTGACACCTTCAACACTCGATCCTCGAAAATCTGACCAGATCTCCAACTGCTGACATCACACATGGATTGACATGTGTTGAATACTGCCATGTGTCACTCTGATTTATGACTTACATGTGCCTAAAATGTTGAATCAGTCTAACACTTGTCATTACCTGGTTGTGACACGTGTTCCTAGCTGATGTGGTTTGCTGATGTGAGTCGGGTCGACAGTTCAGATGTGTTCTTGATTTGACGGCTCAGATTGCGTCGGATTTTTCATATCGAGAAATCGAGATTCCTGTTGCATTGTTTCTTTGACATTTCCAAAACGCGATCCTCGAAACTCCAACGCGCTCTTTACGCACTAGCTCTCCTGGCCCATATGACCGTTATCCCCGTGACCACAGTCTTACCACTCGTCGGGGTTTCAATCTTTTCAATGCCGCAATGCATTGGCTCACGGGATTCCCGATATGTGAAACCTCGATGAGTCAACCCTCCTTTCGGGATTTCACCTTGGCTTTTCCCGATGGTAAACCTCGTGCAGCTCCTATCTGATATATGGGTGACGGGATTTCTGAATGAGATCCAACGAATCTCGATCTCTCCCTCCTATAGGCTTCTTCTGAGCTCCTCCTAGATGTAGAAACCAATGGTCCAGATCTTCTTCTTTAGCCGATCTGACGGCGGCTGTGCTATCTTGAATGTCTCAACCTTTGTCTTCCTTCACCTCTGTGAACTCCTGTATCTTGAGCTTTGTTGCGCACATTCTCCTCAACACTGGTCCTCCTGATCTTATGTTGTTCCTGTTTTTCCATCGATGCACACTCTGATCCTGCCATCTTCACTGTTGTACTTTCCATCAATGACAAGCATACGCTACCTGTTAAACATTTTCCAACACAACATCGGGTGGCTTAGCTAAGTTCGAGATCTTCGTGTCAGCCAACAATTTCGATTGTCATATGGCATCCAACCCTTCAAGGATGAGGTACTTACTGATGTTTCCCCCTGGATGTCTGTGATGTTCTCTTGGGCCAACCATATATGTGGAAGTTCCATGTTATTTATGAGTCTTAACCCCGTAGTGTCATTGTTTCTCTAGAGGGTCATCTCTACAGAATACCATAGGTAGTTTCAACTGTTGTTCCACCTAAAAAGTGTCGCAAGGTAGTATCTCATATTGCAAAATTTAGCTTCTTCACAATCTGTTCAAAAGGAGAACAGAAGGACACTGCAACCACTACAGCCTCCCCCCAAGTACCTTCTATCAAACAAAAGCAAGTCGACAAGGTTGCAGCAAAGCGCAAAGATTTGTTCTGCACATCATCCTCTCATGTAGCCCGACTTGTTGAATGGCCTCAACCTCAACAGGTTCATGACAAAATTCCAAAAACTGAGCAGCATGGCATCTCCAGCAATGCAAGCAGCTCACCATGATGCATATTCAACAAACGTTTTTCCCTCTCCCCCGGGAACTCAACGCAATGGAGACCATTGCTTCCTAAGGAGGGAGGATTGATCTATGTGGATATCGATGGCTACCCACCTTTTTCAACTGGCTCAAAATAGTTTTCTGGCAATTTTGGCAATTTACTATTTTTAGCAGTTTTTAACTTTCGGGGCCATTTTGAGGGACCAAATGAAGTTTTTTCGATATCGAGGTTATCAATGATAATTAAAGGCATGATTGATCCCTCAAAATTAATCTCCTCTACAATACCTTTCCAACGAGCTATCACACACCTAAAACAGAGATCGCATGCAAAAGTTACGACCCTTGGAAGTTGATGTACTCACTTACCCAAACGGGGCCCACGTGACTTTTGGCGCTTCATCTCCTAGGGTTAGGTTTTCGGATGTCTAGGATTTTTGGCATTCCCATTTATTGTAAAAAGGCCTTCAGAGGCTCATTATAACCATCTTTTTGCGAATGTGAGTAGCCACATCTCTTCTCAGAGAAAAGTTGCCACCATTCTAGCGAGTCTTTCACTTTGTACTTTTACAGTCTCTGTACATTTCTTTCATGAATAGAAATCATGTATTACTATATATATATATGTTTATGGTTGCATATATGATACATTTATGTTATCTAATTGAATATCTATGATATCTTTGTGCATTTCTTTATTATATCTCCGCTGCATTTCGTGCTAAAAATAATCTAGATCATCTCCGCTCTCATTTCGTGCCAAAAATAATTTGGATGAGGGAGTCATGTCTTGTGTTTATATTTGTTGTTGAACTAATTGAATGCATTGGTATTCAATTTATTTGAATGCAATAGATTAGGTTTGTATGTTAATGTTTTTACATTATTGTGTGTCCTCACTTCTCTTCCACACAACACACCCTTTAGCTAAGGAGAATATTTGTTTCTTTCTAGTGAATATCTCTTGGACTTTCCATGTATTGCCACATAATCCCAAGTGCATAAATCAAATCTATCCTAGTAGTATCATGGTAGATCAAACTCCTTGCTAAAATCGTTGAGTGGAGGGGGGTCCCTTGTCCCACAAACAAGGGGGTCTCATACACCAATTTGGTGTGCTGGCTTGGCCGTGACCTTAAAAATAGATTATTATTATTATTATTATTATTATAAATTTATACCTACTAGGTTTGGATCTCTATAATATTTTAGATATAAAAGTATGCAGAATATAAATAAATAGCTAGAAATGGCATATGTACAACAATATAACCAAAACTACACCACGATAATACTAAAATGATAACAAAATAACACCAGAAATAGCACTTTGATTACCGAGAGAAATTTTCACTTGCCTCTTCGAGGGGGAAATCTCCAATAGAGAAGATCTCTATTACAATAATATCCAAGACAAAAGTTCTCATACCCTCAACTCCTATTTATACTAAATATGTCTATCAAAAGAACCATCCATAGGAAGATCCTTCTAGAAGTGGAAGCTTCAATTAGGTATTCTTACATTGGACTTATTCTTCCTTATTCATAGGCCTTATTAATATTGACCTTTATTACATGGAAATATATTATTCTACCTACGTGAGGGGTTAGGTCCCTAACATGTCCTCCCCCTTAAAAACAACCTTGTCCTCAAGGATTGAGATGGAAAAATTGTTGCAGAATGGTAGCTAGTTCCCAAGTGGCATCTGTTGGAGTTCTATCTTTCCACTGGACTAACACTTCCTTGATGGTTCGTTGATGTAGTCGATGCTCACGCTAGTCCAAAACTTCTTGTGGTTGTATCCAAATGGATCCTTCTTCGTTCAACTCAGGCAGGTTGGTTTGAGTTTGGCACTTAGTTCCAATCACCTTCTTTAAGCAGGAAACATGAAAAACAGGATGGAGCTTAGAATGACTGGGCAAAGATAACTGATAGGCCACTTGTCCCACACGCTTGAGAACGGTATAAGTACCATAAAATTTGGGCGCCAATTTCTGACAATGGTCAACATTGAGTGAAGTTTGCTTGTAAGGTTGCAGTCGAAGAAACACTTGATCCCCTTCTGCAAATTAACATTCATAGCAACCTTGATTTGCTTGTTGCTTCATGCAATTCTGGGACATGACCAAATTATCTTTGAGGGTATAGAGAATAGCCTCTCGAACTGTAAGCGTTTGGTCAACCGCCTGGACCTTCGAGAGACCTAGAAAATATGAGAGGACTGAAGGTGGATTTTGTCCATATACCGATGTATGGTACGAGGTGTTGCACCACCATTCAGCTAGTGGTAACCATTAATCCCACTGATTCTTCCTTTCTGATGGAAAAAACCTCAAACAAGTTTCCAAACATTTATTGACAACTTCAGTTTGACCATCAGTCTGGAGATGATAAGTTGTGCTAAGATGCAATTGGGTGCCTTGTAGCTTGAACATTTCTTTCCAAAATTTGTTGGTGAAAGTTTGGTTGCGATCAGAAACAATAGAATGTGGCATGCCATGAAGCTTGAAGACCTAGTCCATGAAAAGTTGAGCCACAATAGATGTTGTAAATGGGTGTTGAAGAGCACAAAAATGAACATACTTGGAAATATGATCAACTACCACCATGATGACTGATTTATTTCCTAATTTAGGTAAGCCTACAATAAAATCCATAGAGATATCCCGCCAAATAGCAGGTCAAATCGAAAGCAATTGTAGGTGCCATGAGATTTGATAGTTTCACCCTCGTTGCATTGACACAAGGCTTTCTTTGGGTACAATTTTAGTATTTAAAGAGGCTTAATGCGACCCTTGGCCTTCCACCTTCCTCCGTGACCTTTCTCCTTCCAACATTTGTCTTATTCCCTTCGTGATGATGGGGAAACAAAGATAACAATTATGTTTCAAATATCTCTTCTAGTGTTGGTGTTTCATAATGGATTTTGGCTATGGTGTGTATCATCCATTGTAATGAATGATTTGGATGATGGAACATTTTGGTTGTCCATGTTTGGTAGATGATCATCATGGGGTCTAGGCCTCCTCTTCGGCCATTTTAATCAGATACCATTTGGTTCTCCTTTATCACTGCTACAATTGTCATTATTTCCTCTTTGTCGTCCTTGTCTATAGATTACATCGTGAGTATATGATGCAGGACCTCCCCTCGTCATTAATACCTATCATCATTCCACACACAACAGATGAGTGGCCTTAGAGTAATTTATTGAAAATAGATAATCGAACTCATCAAATTGAAGCAATAATTAGTTGAATTATCATGTAAACTTCCTTGAATTTGATTCGCGTTTCATCTAATCATGATCAAGGTGTTCCGTTCTTTGGGGTTGCCAACGAGGTGCCAGGTCCGAATCCTAAAAAATGTAGAAAATCGACAAAGAATTTCTCAGATTTCATAACTGTAAAGTTGTAGATATCGGAACGACCGTTCTGACGATACAAAGAAAACGTGAAATGGATACCCAAGCCAAAATTTATGGCTGAAATATGAACAACAGTCAAGGGGGCTCCTCCTGTCCCTTATAGGATTGGTTAATGATAGGTCAACGTTAACATTTAATTTTGAAACAGTAAAGTATTCGTTGAAAATTGGATTATCAATATTAAATTGTGATTCAGGAGGTTTCGAAAATGAAGGACTTAGAACTTGATGCATCCTGGATGGACTGTCATGAAGAATGATTTCTTGATTGGTCACAACTTGGAAATATTGTTTTTTTTATTTAACATTCAATGTTCTATTGTGAGAATAGTGTATAGGATGCACTGTATAATCAGTAGGTGAGTGCTCATGTGGGTCAAAAACGTTAAAAAAAATTGTATCAAGTGCATGAAGATCTTCAGATTCTGAAAATGATGAGATTTGTTTAGTGAGAGATTTGTTGCAGACTAGAATATGTTCATGAGTTCTTGAAGGGTGGATCGTTAAATGGTTCACACTCTAGGGCTAAGGGGTCCAATATTGCAGATAAGGATTCCCCCACAGCTCCATCATAGTGTTGGTCAAAGATTATGCACCCCCTACCTTTCATGATCATTCCTAAATCTTGTGAATTAACGATGATTTGATCATCCAGGTTGCACCACTCAGGAATAGAGACAAGATAGGAAAACCAATTCGAGATTAATTGGTCTGAGGGTTTTTCATTTTTCAGGAAATATATAGCAAATCTACATAACTCTTAGGAAGAAATTATCCATATATATGTTTATAATCTTACGGATTTCTTTAGGTTCATCCAATATTTTGTCATAAACGCAACCTTCATGAGTAGAGATAAATGGTTCCATGAATTGTTTCTAGATATGAATCAATTTTGTTGGCAATGTCCTAAACCATGTTTTAATTCACCCTTGGAATATGAGAATGAATAGTCGTCATGTTCCATTGTCATGTACAATATTTAGATTTCATCAAGTGATGTCAAACCAATTAAGGTGTGTGAATACAAAGACATTCCCTTGAACATCGAGTTTGGGGTTTGACAAGAGATTGATTGTCTTGACTGAAATGGCCTTGGTGGATCTCGAAAAACTCAAAGGGTCATCCCATATAGAGGTATGAAGAGGAGCCATGGCCTAGTTAAGATTTAAGTGAAATGACTCCACACGGGCACGCTTTTCATCCATCCCTCTTAGTGCCAATTATGTTGACGGGTCTAAAATAGCCTTTTGTCAACAACAAGGATTACCCCTGGTAAGAAGTCTCAGTTAGACCTGTCATCGTTTGAAATAGGGAACCCATCCAAATTTTGGCCCAAAAACCATTGTTGGTTTTGGTTTTACCGGTTGCATCCCGATCCACCGATGAGGATCAATTATGGATGGTTATGTAAATCGAAGATGTAGATGAAGACTATGTAAATGCATGAATTTAATTTACTTATAATCTATCATATCCTAGCTAGGAGAAAATTAACTTAAGTGAATGAGCTATGATATGAAATTAACTTTATCAATAGATCCACCGAGATAGTTGAAATGAAGAAATAAAGTTAGATAACACATGCACATGAATATATAATCAGAATAGTCTAAGTCACTATATCACATACATTGGCAACACATATTGTGGCAAACACTTTGTTTGAAATAGTTCGTTGTAGAACAACAACACATGTGATTCGTTCTCTCTATCAAAAGTTGGCCCTGGGGGCTTCTCCGTATTAACAGTTTCAACAATAATACATGCAAATTTTAAGGGAAGCTCTCCAATTTTAGTTGACATTGTATTCCCAAAATAGTTCAAAAGAGGTACAATGTTTGAAGAGCCAAAAACTCTTTATTTGGGTACAATTTGAGTATTTAAAAAGGTTTAATGTGACCCTTGGCCTTCCACCTTCCTCTGTGACCTTTCTCTTTTCAACATTTGTCTTATTCACTGATGATGGGAAACCAAGATAGCAATTATGTTTCAAATATGTCTTGTGTGTGGTAATGGATTTCGGCTATGGCGTGTATCATCCACTGTAATGACTGATTTGGACGATGGAACATTTCGGTTGTCCATGTTTGGCAACTGATCATCATGGGGTCTAGGCCTCCTCTTTAGCCATTTGAATCAGATACCATTTGGCTCTCCTTTGTCATTGCTACAGTTGTCATTATTTCCTCTTTGTCGTCCTTGGCTATAGATTGCATCGTGAGTATAGTGAGCATGACCTCCCTTCGTCATTAATACCTATCATCATTCCACACACAACAAATGAGTGGCCTTAGAGTAATTTATTGAAAACAGATAACCGAACTCATCAAATGAAACAATAATTAGTTGAATTATCATGTAAACTTCCCTGAATTTGATTCGTGTTTCATCTGTTCATGATCAAGGCGTTCCGTTTTTTGGGGTTGCCGACGAGGTGCCAGGTCC
Source organism: Picea glauca (assembly GCA_000966675.3). Taxonomy (NCBI): domain Eukaryota; kingdom Viridiplantae; phylum Streptophyta; class Pinopsida; order Pinales; family Pinaceae; genus Picea; species Picea glauca. The sequence goes on from JZKD02S1672760.1 coordinate 414,164, forward strand.
GAATCCTAAAAAAATTAGCAAATCCACAAATAATTTCTCAGATTCCATAACTGTAAAGTTGTATTGCATAGCTGTAAAGTTGTAGATCTCGGAACGACCTTTCCGACGGTACAAAGAAAACGTGAAATGGATACCCAAGCCAAAAGTTATGGCTGAAATATGAACAACATTCAAGGGGGGTCCTCTTGTCCCTTATAGGAGGCCATCATATGAACTCTTCTGGGTGGTGTTGGTGCACATACTTTTAAAATCTCTGATTAAGTGGTCGTGAAAATCTCATGCCCCTAATGATAGGAATCTCATGCCCCTTCCATAATGATTAAAAGTGACACATTCCACCAAAGAGAATGTACAGGTAGATGTCATTCAACATCGCTGGCGAAACTTGGTTTGCACAGATATCACATTCCTCGAACTGATCAAGAATCCACGAAACAATGCTCTGTGCAACTTCATATCCAGGTTCCACAATTTTTTAGTGCAATAGCAGAGTTCCACTAGTTTGTCCTTTCAAATAACACTCTAAAGCTCATCTACTGACATGTCTCCCGTATCCCTGAACTTATCTCATTTATCTGAGTCCTCCTTTAAAAACCCCGAATTCAATGTGTTGTCATTCTCTGAATTTGATCCCTGGCTACTCCAATTTACTCCTATGTTGTTGTGAATATTGTTGGGGAGTTTTACTCACCGGCGAATTTTATCAAAATTCAGTATTGTGTCGTAGAAATTGGATAGATAATGATTTGGTGGCGATTAATCATGCACACTTTCTCTCATAGTTTTGTGGCAACATGGACTTGGATTGTGGGATATTGACAGAATTAGTGTGGTATTCTGTTGCATTATCCTCACCATCTTGTGAACCCCGTAAGGAACATCAATGAATACAAATTCGACTAGGTGCCTCAATGCCCATAATGCCTATATAGATGATTCCAGTTATTCGACTAGGTTCCTCAATGCCCATAATGCCCATATAGATGATTCCAGTCTTTTTTGCAGACTGGATGTATTCCGGTGGAAACCTTGTAATCAAAGGGTATTCAATTTTTTCTTTGTGGATCAAACCTCTTCAATAATAATAATAATCTAATTTTAAGGTCACTGTTAAACTAGACATCAAATTGATGTATGAGACTCATTCCACTCAATAATTTTACTGATAAAGTTTACAGAAGTATACATACTCTACTTTACCTTACCCCTATGGATTTGAACATATAACATTAATCCCTTTAAAAAAATACATCTATACTTTATTATTACGCGGAAAGGCGTACACCTATTGACAATGGGCACATTTAATAGGTTTTTAGTTCTTAATACGTTTTCTATGGACGAGATTAAATATGCCTAGAATATTCTTAGTGATCACAATAAATGAATGGCTCTGATTTCATCCATTAACTTCCGAGCTGTTATAAAGACATCCGTTTATATGTTTACTTTTTTACATTTACTTAAACTTTTTTACGTTTACCTAATCGTCTTTAAAAATTACTGTGTTCACTAACTTATTACCACGTCTACCTGATTAAAAAATATTAAGATATTCGCACAGAGTGGTGACCGCGTTTCTATGCTGGCCATGTTTCATTTCATTTCTGTGCTGGCCGCGTTTCGTTTCGTTTCTGTGTTGGCCGCGTTTCATTTCATCTTTGCTGGCTGACGTTTGGTGGCTACGTTTCTGTGCTGGCATCACCAGCGATCGCCAACCTTTCTGCGTTAATCAGCCACGTAATTGTGGCTGTGCTAGTTTCTGTGTTCTGTTATAACTCATCACTTGATACTTTATTATTTCTGTGCTCTGTTATAACTCATCACTAGACCTGAGAGAATCAGGTTCTATCATAGCTGTATGGTGATAATCGCGTTCGACGTATATAAAAATCGTTTGAGCATTACTAGTTCTACCCAATCCATAGACACTTTTTCATATGTTCTCAAAGTAACAAAGGGATCAAAACGCATTGGCATATTATGTTGCAACTGAGGAATTTTCTCTTTCTGGATCCGTTTTTTCAATTTGGAGATTGAACAAGTATTCCATTCCAGAAATCAAGAGCAAGAAAGGCAACCGTTCCAATAGTAATTGTTGTTGGTGTGTGAACAGCACCAACCACAGTTCAGCTTTTGCTATTGCTACAAATGTGACAAGTCTGGGGAATGCTTCGTACCCATAATTGGAACTTTAAACTCTGTGGTTTTTGTGAAATGGGTAGCCAGCCGCGTGGGTTTCTTCCATAGTTTATTGGGATTATTTATCCATTTTAAGCCTCAGCGAAGTTCCATTCATCTCCTCGGATGAGCTTCAGAGAAGTTTCTTTCAAGTGCTTCGATGTATTGCGGTGGACTTTCTTTCAAGTGCTTCGATGTGCTGCGGCGGATTTCAAGTGCTCCAAAGTACTGTGGAAAAGTTTCCTTTGAGTTTGTGGTTGACTTCGGCATACTTCTTGTGAAATGTTCCGATGCTTTCTGCAGCTTTAATGTTAACTTTGGCGATGTAAATATTAAGTTTGAAAGATTTTTATTTTAAGTTTGAATAATTTATATTTTAAATAAAATAGAAATCATTCGAAATTAATTAAACTTTAAAATAACTTATCATGAAACCAATATTTACCGTGGGTATGAGAGATAAATAGTAGACCCATGCCAACATCATTGTCAAGGATTCAAAGGTTCATATCTTGCCCATATGACATCGGATTGGAGTGCAATCCTTTGAGCTATGAAGAATGTGGAGAGGCGTTTTTGGCGAGTCCGTCGTTGTTCATGCCATTCAAGTGTTTTGGTTTAACAAGAGATGAGGCCACTTTGGACGAGAAACCCTAGATGATTTGTTTTGGTTTTGGAACTTCTTGGCATTGAATTTTGATTCTGTGAATTGCATTGGAATAGCAATGTTGGAGATCATACATCTGGTCAGTTTCAGGGGTGAAAATGTCACTTTGATGGATGCCAAAAAATTGAGTTCACAAGTGTTTTTTTTTATGGAAGTTTGGGTCCGCATTTGATGATGCTTTGCTCAAATTAAATTTCATTAGTTTTTATGTTGTCTATGATGTATAGGGACTTAGTTCATCCATCGAAGCTAAAGTGATGTGTTAGTAGCAAGAAATTATAAATCCTCCAAAACAACCAACTGATGATCGAAGTGCTTAGTATTGTCTGGGAGCTGGGAGGAGTGAGTTTCTCCTAGAGTATGTTTCAAAGCCAGAGCAAGACCAATAGATGATGTGGTTAACCCATTCGATGCTAAACAGTATTTTCACGACCATTTTTTAATTGTAGAACTAAGAGACGCAAAATGGACAAGCTAGCATGGTATGCACAATAAGAGCTACAGGGGACACAAGCAGATTTGATGGTGACTGTGATCATGAAGCATATCAGGCACAATAGGTATCAATCATCAATTATCCATGTCTAAGTATGAAGGTTTTAGTCATCGAAAAAGGTAGGAGACTGACGGATGGTGTAGCAAAAAGGATCCGAGCTGGAGGAGGATGAGATAGCTCTTGAGACGAAGGCGGGCCATGCTAACTTGCTCAACGTTGGTAATATGGAGAAGATCATCATCGACATGCTTGATGATGAAGAGGGGTCAACATAATTATTTCGATGCATCAACAATTAGACAAGGAACACTTATCAACAAGCAGTACATCTGTGAGGAAGAAAAGAACCTTGTCGATAAGCAGTGTAACGAAGAAAAAGGGAGGGATGCTACTGATATGAGGTGTATCGACGAAAGTGAAAGGAAATTAACAGATGAAAGGAACTGAGCTAGACAAAGATGAGATAGGTCTCGAGACGAAGGTGGGCCACACTGACTTGGTCAGTGTTGGTGAGATAGAGAAGATCATTTTCGACACACTTGATGATGACAATGGGTCAACATACTTCTATTTGCATAACAAAAAGGATCTGAGTTGGAGGAGGATGAGATAGGTCTTGAGATGAAGGTGGGCCATTCTGAATTGGTCATTGTTGGTGAGATGGAGAAGATCATTGTCGACGCGCTTGATGATGACGAAGGGTCAACATACTTATGTTGGCGCATCAACGATGAGACAAGGAAGGCTTATCAACAAGCAATACATCAGTGAGGAAGAAAAGAACCTCACTAATAAATAATGTAACAAAGAAAAAGGGAGGGACTCTACTGATATGAGGCGTATTAACGAAAGTGAAAGGAAATTAACCGGTGAAAGGCATGTGCATGGTGATGATGATCCTGTGAACATTACCGATGTGTTGGCGTTGATCACACATACTTCAAATGTGAGAAAGAAGTGTGTTAGTGAAGTTTAGCGGAGGTGCGTTGGCATGCCAGCTGAGTTCGGAGCGAAGTGGCTTATGTATTGGTGAAGAATCACTAACGCACTAATGTGGAGGTGGAAGAAAGGATTTGCTCGCCAATACACAATGTATCAGTGTAGGATGAGGGTACTTGTTGAAGTGTTGATCATCAGATATAAGTGATCGAGAGAGGAACTGCAAATGATAAGGCATGAGACTCTAAGAAAAACTTGGGATTTACATGAAAGAGAGAGAGTGAGGGTCCTACGAGGAAGAATTAGATGGGGGTACAATTTCTTGTCTCAGAGAGATGGTAAGACAAGAAAATTGGGAGTTTGTTGTGCACACGCAACAAATGGTTAATTCCTTAAAATACATAAGGATGGCCCCTAGAGTGCATAACCATTCAACACCGATGACAATGTCACAACTGCCCATTTCAATAGAAAACATATGAGATTTCAAGTGGCATGGATCAATTGGTAGGCACACATTTTCACAACGCCTACCACATTTCATGGAACCGCCATTTTCACTAATGATTTGAAAATTGTTGATTGCATGGATATAAAAATTGATTTCCTTGGCAATGCAATGATGGATTAAATTATGGGTGTTGCCACTGTCAATGAGGATTATGACCTTCTTTTGCTTAATGTAGCCAATGAGCTGAAGGGTTTAGGAAGCAGAAAATCTAGTGAGGGCATGCAGTGAAATCAATGTTGATGTTTTGGTAGCATCGGATAGGTACTTCCACATAGGCATTTGTTTTGCATGTGGAAGTAGTCGGAAATATTCTAATCTTGAGTTTACTTTAGTTAGAAGGAATTAATTAAAGTAAAATTGTATTTATTAGTTAATTGAGTTATTTAAAGACATTCTTAGCATGCAACATGTAATATGAATCTTAAGTCGGTGTGAGAAGTAATCTCAATCGTAGATCACTTTGAATATTAGAAATAGATTATAACTCATGATTATAAAAACAAGGTTGGGGTATAGAAGAAGACACTTTTGATGAGAGATCAAATTCATAGACTTGTGTTGAGGGAGTCAAAACGGTCAGGACTATTGATGACAGGTCGAAGTCAAGAGACTTGGTGAGAGACCAAGGTAGGGACTTGTGTGAGATACACTTGTGAGAAACCAAGGTTGAGGCTAGCAAATAAGGACTTTTTCTAGTAAGGAGTGGAGGAGAAAAGAACGACTTTTTCTTACACTAGAGTGAGGAGATCTCACTAGTTGGATGAAGAGAGTTCATCCAACTATTGATGAGAGGGTTGAATCACAAAGGACCGTGATTCAATATCTTGATAGTTGGAGAAGGAAATTCATCTAGAGGTCATACAGGTCAAGGAGGAGAGAGAGCAAAAGTAGCCACGAGTGGGTTTCAAAGGATAGAGACCAGAGGGAAGAGTAGAGTTGTACAAAGGTTGTTGTATGGGATTTTCGTACATATATGCAGGTCTAAGTGGAGATAGACGTGGATATCTACGGGTCAGAGAAAGGAAAGGCGCAGACATCCATGGGCAAGAGAAGGGAAAATCATATATGCATTAGGAAACATGTTGATACAAGGCCATACAAAGCACATGAGTTTCCAAGTTTTTCTACAGTGTATAATTCTCTCAGTGGGCCATTATTGTTGTTACCAGAGCCCTAATTTGACCTTAATAAAAGAATCATTAGATTGGTTTTCCCTCCAGGGGTTTACCAAAAATTCTTGGTGTTCTTATGTGCTTGATTTGGTTTCCTTATTTATGCATCCGCTACATGTTTAGTTGATTACTCAACTATGATTTTAGTAGATAAAGTGATTTTATCTGAGCAATTGTCAGGTTTTGAGTAGAGTGGTAAAATTGACATGGTATCAGAGTCGAGGATTTGAAGGAAAGAGGGAGACTAGTCTATGAAGGGAGGAAACCAAGAGGAAATATTTTATCAAGTAGATAACCAACAAAGGAAATAAAATGGCATATTTTCTACAATAGTATTGGGTAGAAAAAATGTTTTTGCAGGTATACAGAGGCATCTGTGGGTCATAGTGTAGACAATAGAGGACATTTGCAGGTCACAAAAGGACAAGTCATGGATAAACACGGGTCAAGGAAGGGAAAGTTGCAGATAGGTCGCACAGGACAGTACAGAGTAGTTCTAGCATAGGGTTTTCAGATCAGATCTTGAAGATGGTGAACACATTGAAGATTGAGGATAGGTTAGAAAGGGAAAAAAAAATCTAGGCTTGGAAGGTAAGGATTTTTCTTATGTTAGAGGAGAATGACCTCAAAGAATATGTTGAAGTTTTGGTTGTAGATCCTACAGATCCTCGGGAATTGGTAGTTCACAAGAAGAAGGAAGTGAAGGCCAATAAGGTGTTGCTAGAATCGGTAAAGGATCACTTGATTCTACACATTGTTTAGAAGAAATCTGCTAAGGAAATGTATGATGCTTTGGTGAGTCTATACCAAAAAAAGAATATAGGCAGGTTGTTACATTTGAAGCACCAACTTCAAGTTGTTAGGATGTCCAGTGAGGGCAAGATTGTGAATTATCTTATGAATATTACACATACTTGAGATCATATTTCAACAATTGGTAATACAATACAGGATGTCGAGTTGGTGAGTGTAGTGTTGAGAGGTATTCCCAAGTCTTGGGAACCTTTTGTGTAGGGAATCTATGCACGAGAGATGGTGTCAGGGTTCTATAAACTATGGAGTAATTGTATTCAAGAGGAAAATTGGTTAGAGTCCATGTATGGTTTAAAGAGGAGCCATGGTGAGAACTTTCATTTTTTGAGTCAGAAAAGGAAGGGCAACTTCAAGAAGATTTCCAGTGGGGAGTTGACCGCTCAAGATGGAAAGAAAAAGAAGGACATGAGAAAATTCAAGTTCTTTTCATGTCACAACTTTGGACATTATGTAGGGCAATGTTCACATGGGAAGAAGGGGGTAAGAAAAATGCAATCAGAGGTAGTTGCATTGGCAAAGGCTCAAGTGGGTGAGTTTTGCAAGAAGTTTGAACAAACAAAGTTCTTACTGGTTTATCAGAATTTTGTGGCAATCATATCAACTGATGCATGGTTGATAGCTAGTGGATCTACATGTCATATGACAGGAGCATGAGAGGTGTTCAAGATCTTCACAGAGTTTGAATCTGAGATGCATGTGGAATTTGGTATGGAACCAAGCATGCAGTGAAGGGATTCAGAACAATGTCATTCCGGATGGAGTCAGGAGGCACATTGAGAGTGCAAGATGTTCTATGGGTGCCAAAACTCAAGAGCAGTGTGGTATCAGTCTCAATGATTAAGAATAAGGGATTTGACATAGCGTTTCAGGATGGAAAGGCACTTATTATGCCTAGAGGATGTAGCTCAGACAAAGCAGTTATCTTTGGAGTTAGAGAGAGAAACTTGTATAGGATAAAGGGCCAGCCTATGAGAGAAATTTGCAGAGGATAGTGACATAGAACAAGGAGTAGGTAGCTTTAAAGGGTGAGCAACTCAGAGGGAGTCAGGTTTTAGGTTCAAGTGGGAAGGAGCATCCTTCCAATTTAGTCAAGAAGGACTCATGGTATGAGATGGCCATGCAGGATACTCAGGAGAATGAGACTTCTAGGAGCATTTTCAAAGGTAGTGAGTCTACGGAGACATGTCAGACCATCATGGAAGGGATATATTATGTGTCAAAGGGAGAATCCAATCAAGTTTATTGGAGAGCAGACATGGTAGCAGATTGGCAATGAAGATAGAGTAAAATATAGGTGGAAGAAGTACATTCCTCTCTAAGAGGGAGTGTTGTTGTTTTGGTAGCATCAGATAGATACTTCCACATAGGCATGTGTTTTGCATGTGGAAGTATTCGAAAATATTCTAGTCTTGAGTTTACTTCAGTGCGAAGGAATTAATTAAACTAAAATTGTATTTATTAGTAAATTGAGTTATTTAAAAACATGCTTAGTATGCAACATGTAATCTAAATCTTAAGTGGGTGTGAGAAGTAATCTCAACCATATATCACTTTGAAGATTAGAAATATTGTGTAACTCATAATTATAAAAGCAAGGTTGGGGTATAGGAGAAGACACTTTTGATGAGATATCAAAGTCAGAGACTTGTGTTGAGGGAGTTGACACGGTCGGGACTGTTGAGGAGAGGTCGAGGTCAACAAACTTGGTGAAAGACCAAGGTAGGAACTTGTGTGAGATACACTTGTGAGAGACTTGGTGAGAGACCAGGGTTGAGGATAGCAAAGAAGTAATTTTTCTAGTAAGGACTGTAGGAGCAAAGAAGGACTTTTTATTACACTAGAATGAGTATATCTCACTGGTTGGGTGAAGAGAGTTCATCCAAGTATTGATGAGAGGGTTGAATCACAAAGGACTGTGATTAAAGATATTGATAGGTGGAGAAGGACATTAATCTAGAGGTCATACAGATCAAGGAGAAGAGAGAGAAGACGTAGCCATAGGTGGGTTTCAAAGGATAAAGACAAGAGGGAAGAGCAGATTCATACAGATCTTCTCGTACATGATTTCTATACATATCCGAGAGTCTCAGTGGAGACATTCACAGATATTCATGGGTCTGAGAAGGGAAAGGCACAAACATTAGTGGGCTAGAGAAGGGAAATTTGCAGATGCATTGGGAAACATGTTTATACAAGGCCGCACAGAAGCATAGGAGTTTCCAAGTTTGTCTATAATGAATAATTCTCTTATTGGGTCATTATCCTTGTTACGAGAGCTCTAATTTGACCTTAATAAAAGAATCATTGGATTGGTTTTCCCTCTAGGGTTTTTCCAGGGGTTTACCCAAAATTCTTGGTGTTCTTGTGTGCTTGATTTGATTTCCTTGTTTATGATTTTGCTACATGTTTAGTTGATTAATCAGTTGTGATTTTAGTAGATAAAGTGGTTTTATTTGAGCTAACTATCGGGTGTTGAGTAGAGTGGTAAAATCAATATGATTTTATAGCATACCAAGGGTTGAATCCGCTTTGGAAAAATCGACAATCAGTGGTTCAACTTCTAGTGGATCAGAGGGTGGAGTAGGATCATCTATTGGGGTTAGGTCTTCCACTAGGGAAACTTCAACCTCCTCATCAATAACATCCTCATAAATGGCCATAAAAAGATTATGTTCCTTAAACTTGTACCCCCAAAAAAAATTTCCATCACAATTATAGAAAAGACCCTTGAATTTGCCTTCATCCATTTCTACCTGAGTTAATTTTTGGATATTGAGAGGAGTGCAAGGAGGGGTATGATTGTTGGGTTGAGTGCGAGGAATAAATAACGGTTTTTAGTTTTGGACAGAGACAACCTATTTGGATTACTTGGCTCATTTAGTATATTCCAACCAAGTTTGAGGGAAATCCATTAGAACTTGGGCATGTATTTCATCTTTGAGTCCACTGATAAAGCATTCCCTGAAGAAGGCATATGACATGCCCTCCATTCTAAAATCTAAATTCTCGAAGGAGGATATAAAGTCTTCCACTATGCCAAATTGTTTAAACTTGGTAAAATGACCTAAATAGTGGGTGTAGGTGTCAAAGTGTTCATAAAGCTCTACAAAAAACTGTGTCCAAGAAACATACCCTTGACATCCCTTTCTATGCCATTGCCACCATTGCCAACATTCAGGATCCAGATAGAGGAAACCATAGCATAGTTTGGCCAACTCATTAGTAATTCCATGCAAGGAGAAATAATGTTCCATTTGAGTGACCCATTCTATGGGATCCAAGCTATCACACATTTGGTCTAGATTGATGGACAGTTGGATAGTTGGTTATCATTGATGTCAACCCTTGGAGAGTGATGTAAACCCTTGAGTATGTATGGTATCATGTTCTAGTATCCCCAATAGTATGGTTAAGGGACTTAAGTTTGTTTGAGGTATACAGGTATGAAGATGAGTGTATTTCCAGGTAAGACTATTCTAAATGGATAGTACATGTCGTGCAATTTTTGGTGATATGTGGTATGTCACATAAATCCTCACAGTTATAGGGTTATGTCTTTGTGAATTTGGAGAACCCTCATGAGTTATCTAGAAGCCCCTAGAAGGTAAAAGAAGTCAATTTATTATAGAATCTCCTGGAAGAAGTTTACTAGTCAAAGTTGTTGTAACTAGGAGTTAATCATGAGTTAAGTTTTTGGAAAAATAAAATAATTAAAAATAAATTAGTTGCAAATAGAAGTGGTAAGTTTAATATTTGTGGATAAAGTGGTTGTAAGTGGAAAAGCGGTTAGAAGTGGGTTAGCCCTAAAATAAGGAAGTTAGGTAAATTTAGTTAGAAGATAACCCCTTGAGGAAGCTACTTGGAGAGTATAAATAAGAGAGCAAGGGTCTCTTATTAGCACCTAGTGAGCATATTGAATATCTATTATTTGCGAAAATTTTATTGCAAGTACTCTTTGATACATCCGAAGTTACACAAGTTTGAGGTAGTAAAGGAGGGTCGATGGTGAAAGTTTCGGAGTTGCAGAATTACTAAAAAAAACCCTAGTTTTTTAGGTGTATGTGGGCTGCAGTGTAGGAAGTTGTGTACATACATGGGTTGCAGTGGATTAGGGTGCCTGCATATCTAGGATGAAGAAGAAGAGGTCATGTAAAGTTGGGAAAATCCATGAAATCTTGATTTTCTCAGAGTGTCAGGTTCTCAGAGTCTGAAATCAAGTTCCCGAGAAGGTCTACAATGATCGGGTACAAGAGATCTATCTACAGGTTCAAAAGGTATGTCATATTTTTATGTGTGGTTGGATATTTTTGTCTACATGAGATATGGTTATTAGAGGTTGAGTATATTCACTAGAGTGGTTGTTGTTTGTATGGAACTTATGGTATGAGCTAGATCTACAAAAATACAACATCGATATGTCTGGTATTAATCATTGGTACATCTTGTTCGTTTGAGTGTTGAGGCATATCTTGTATTTCTTGGTACATGGTTGAGGGTTTTGTTTGTGATATGTTTGTGAATTTTTTGGTGTAGTTTGAGGCTGCATATCAGTGAGGATTTTATGTCTAGTCCATGTGAGGGTTATTACACTTGATCATGATTGTATACACATGTATGGCACATGACTAGAGAGACATAGATGCACTTAGTTAAGGGATATGTATGATGATGTATGCATAGGGAATAGATACAGATTGGATAAAGTGGTAGGTTACAGGTTGACATGATAGAGGTAGAAAAGTGTCTAAGTTGCAAAAAATTGGAAACCCTAGTTTTTTGAGGTTGTACGCAGGCTGACATAGGACAAGTTGCGTACATACGTGTGCTAAAGTATATAAAGGTCATGTACACATGTGTGTTGCAATATTGACAGGTCGCGTACCTGTTGGTATATGTTGGAACAAGTTTTGGTGTAGGCTGACTACAATTCATTGGTACAGGTTGACTACAGATTATTGGCACATGGTCTTGTGTATGGATTTATGGTATTTGGATTATGGTAGTGTGATGTATTGTTAGAGGCCTAATTGTTGGATATCTTGGTGTATGTCTTTGATATTTGGTTGATGTACATGTTGGGTACATGTTGAGACATATAGTTGATGTATCGTATGGTTATGTTGATATGTCTTGATGAGTCATATTTTGGTTTTTTGATTGACACATGATTGGTACATGTTTGGTGCATTGTTAGAGGCACTTGCTAGTAGTGTTGGTGACACATTATTGGTACATGTTTGGTACATTGCTAGAGGCACTTGTTAGTAGTATATTTGGAACATAGTTTATGGATGATGTGGCATATATGACTTGGTATACTTTTAGAATCACATCTTGATCGTGGTATATCTTGGTCATGTTTGTGAGTAGTCTTGGGTGATGCTCATCTCGGTGATAGTGTGCATATGGTTGAGAATTTCCTTGGTGATTGATCTTGGTGAGTAGATCTGATTTGGTTGATGAGGTTGATATGACAGGTTGTTTTGACATGTGTGTTGTGCATAGTTGATGCACTTATGATGGTACAGGTTGTGTGACTTATTGATGTACATGATTGATAGTACAAGTTGATTGGTACAGATTTATTGATACAGGTTGTGACAGGTTGATTGATACATGTTGTGACAGGTTGGTTGTATAGGTTGCTTGGTATAGGTAGTTACATGTTGTTGGTACAAGTTGATAGTGAAAGAATGATAGTAAAAGTGGTTAATTCAGTTATAATGATATGTTTTCTATATTTGGAACTTATATTTTAGGGTGGTAGGATGGGGCAAGGATAGGTGATTGGAGCCAGAGAACCAGGGAGTTGGAGCTTCCTTCAGGTTGGAGCCTCCTTCTAGTTGGAGCCACAAAATTGAGTGGTTGTATCCACCTTCCGGTTGAAGCTAGAGAACACAGGGGGTTGGGGCCTCCTTCTGGTTGGAGCCAGAGAATTAGAAGTTGGTGCTTCCTTGAATGTAATTCTTTGACATGTAAGAAAAGAATTATGTAGTTTTCTATCGCATTGGATTTCCATGTAAAATACTGGTGTACTGTGTATTGTGTGGATGTGTCTATTATTGTTCATTATGCACTGATGGATGTTAATGTTTATGATGTAATAATATATTGATGATGAAATGATGAACATTGTTGAATAAGGTAAAAGATTATACATTATGGTTAAAAGGATTAATAAGGGGTATAAATTGCTCATTATTTATTCAC
>JZKD02S1672760.1:436452-466869 GCA_000966675.3 Picea glauca
TTTGTTATTCTTAATGCTCATTTTATATTTTTCATTCTTTATGATGGATACAACATTCTTTCATTAAATCTCCTTCTTCTTCTCTTTAATTTCTAAATGGTAAATCAACTCATGCAAAATACTTAACCAAGTCATTTAAAGATCATTTCGGATCAGTATGAGATGTGGAGCATAAGGAAAAGAACCTTTTTAGAGGCATAGGGATATGATATTTGGTATTCAGTTGTGACAGGATACAATTCTACAAAGAAAGAAAAGACTACAACGAAGAAGGAATTGAAGAAGAATAACAAAATTGCAATGGATTTCATTTTGGAAGGACTATATGATTCAGTTAAGGACAAAGTGGGTAAATGTTCATCAACTAAAGAAATTTGGGATAAGATACATGATATATATTCTTCACACATCAGAGAGTCAGAGAATTCCAAAGAAGATGTAGGTACAAAATAGGAAGAAAGATGTTCATCATGTCAGACAGATTCAAATTCAAAAGAGTATGTAATTAATAGAAGTATGTTTTTTTCTTTAATTGTGAAAAATGCAGACATCTTGAAATCAAATGCCCTGAAAGTAACGAGACGAAAAAGAAAATTGAAATAGAAAACAATTATGAAGAAGAACTGATCAGTTCTTTAGATGAACTAAATAAAGAAAGAGAAGAAAACAAGTCACTCAAGAAAGAATTGATGAAGAAAAAGGAAAGTGTTCAAGGTTCAAAAGAAGCTTAGCAGGTCATCAAGAATTTAAGAGCTCAACTAGAAGATGCTAGAAGGATTGAAGAAACTATAGAAGATCAAAAGCAGTGTTTAGAAGCCAACATAGTATCACAAAAGGAAGAAGCAGAAAAGAGAGAAAATATATCGACAGATCATCTCAAGGGAAGAACCGATGATTTAAACTAGATTGAGGAAGAGTTTGCTCAAGAAGAGAGAAGACTCAAAGAAGAAATAATTACATTGAAAATACAACTTGAAGAAGCAAAGAGAGCAGAGGAAGTCATGAAGTCTCATATGATGAATAAAGAAGAAGAGGTGGAGAAGATTGAAGAAGAAGTTGTTACGTTAAGAGTAAAAATTGTCAAGCTCAGCACACATATTGAAGAGAAAGAAACATCCACATCATCAGTGGAAGAGAATCCCTCCAGGTTTTTGGAAAGGAAGAATGTAGAGAATAAAAAGACTTATGCAGAAGTCATTAAAGGTTCGATGAGGAAGGAAGAATGCAATCCCTTGAAGAAGAACATTCCAGAAGTACAAAAGACTCAAAAAGAAGACTGAATAAGAGAAGAACATCAAATAAGATCCTCTACATTTGAATATCAAAGAAGCTTCAACCATAATGAAAGGTTCCAAAGAAGAGTAAATCATGATCATCCAAGACATGGATTCAAAAGGACTACATCAAGCATTACCAGGTATGCAAATTTATTTTATGGTCATTGTTTTTACTGTACTAACTTTGGACATACGGTTGTAGATTGTAAGGCTTATGGAAGAAATGTTTATGTGGCTCGACATAACATTGAATATTACAAATGCCATAACTATGGACACATAGCTCCTGATTGTAGAAGCGTGATCGATACTTCCATGAAAGAGAAAACTGATATCATATATAAGAAAGTAAGGAAAAGAAAACAAGAAGAACATGTGAATAAATACCAGGTCCTAGATATCACAGGATTAGCAATAGTATGAGATGAAAAATCTACAGGGAAAAAGGAAATTGTCAGACATAGGAAGATTTGGAGAAGAAATGAAAAACTAAAAGATCATGTGAATAAAGAACAGGTCTCGGTAATCACAAGACTTGCCATAGTACGAGAAAGACAATGAATGAAAAAAAAAAAACACGTTTCAGGAATCATATTGTCAGAATCCATAGCAAAGCAATATCATAATGAAGAGCATGTAAAGAAATAACAGGTCCCAAAAATTGCACTCTTAGGATACATAGTAGTGAAAGATCATGAGAAATACATATGCAGAAAGGAAGATGGTAGAATCCAGGAAGAGAATAAGAAGAAAGAAGTCATAGTTCAGAGAGATGATGAAGATGAAGACTACATCGGGAAGGTATTTTTATAAGACATCCAACTTGGAGACTCCCAGGTAATATGAATATTAGAAAGGGGGAGTCTATGTAGTAGTTGAGACAGATTGGAGAACCATCCTTCGAGCACCTTGTAGAGTTCGAGTAGATAGACTCAGATCAGTCAATTTGTAGAAGTATAGTATGACAGATTGATCATTTACAGCAGTGAAGTCTTCATGATAGTACAATAACATGTGGGTCAGCATTGTGGACAATTGTGTAGAAGAGTCATGGATAGTATGGACATAAATGAATTGGTAAGAACAGTTAGAAGGTTTGGACACAATGGATGATAGCATGAGTTTAGCACAAATTTCTTCAGAGACTAGCTCAGAGCATGGATTTAGAGATTGTGTTATATATTTGTTCAGAGAATGGTTCAGAGAGTGGTTCGAATAATGTTGGATGATTATTTGAATGCTTTTCATATATGTCAGTTGATTACACAAGGAAGCACCAATGAACAATAACTCCAAAAGGTAGCAAGTACATGAAGACCTATATTTTTCTACACGAAATCTTGCAAAGAATTAAAAGGAAGAGAAAGAGAAGCAAGAAGACATGTAGAAATATCATTTAGATAAGTTGTTAGACAGAGAGAGCATATAGGCATGATCCCAGGGGGAGAATGAGCGTCATGAATTAAGTATTGTATCAGAGTGACACCCTTTCTCAAAGGGGTAGAGATTCGTCAGAAGAAGGAAGAGAGAGTAATCAAAGGATTAGAAACATAGAGAAAGATCAAAGGCATTTAGGCAGGGGGAGCATCCCCAAGGAGAGCTCAGTAAGGGGGAGCATCCCCAAAGGGAGATGCCCTTTGTCATTGATGTCAAAGGGGGAGAGATAGAAACATTGATGAGGAGAAATGATCACAGGTGAAGTATGAGAATGAGTATTTCCATGTCTAAGTTTTTCCATCAATGTTGGTGTTTCCATCAATTCCAAAGGGGGATATTGTCATACAATTGGTCTAGATTGATGGAAAGTTGGATAGTTGGTTTTCATTGATGTCAACCCTTGGAGAGTGATGTTGTAGATTGATGTCAACCATTGAGTGTGTACGGTAGAACATTATGGTAGCCCCAATAGTATGGTTAAGAGACTTAATATTGTTTGAGGTATAAAGGTATGAAGATCAATGTATTTATAGGTAAGACTATTCTAGATGGATAGTACATGTCATGCCATTTTTGGTGATATGTGGTACGTGATCCGGATTTAGGAGCGGAACGAACTGATTAAAAGAATGAATATAATAAACACAGAGATATGAATAATAATGCAAATATCTAGTGAACAATATCTTCTATTAAATAATGAAATAGGATGAAACTGTAAAATTGCAAAACTGAAACACTTGCTCGAATGGTGGTAGCTATCTCTGAGAAGAGATGTGGCTGCTATGTGCATCCATCTGAGAATAATGGATTATAGTGAGGCTCCAGAGGCCTTTTTGATATTACTCATGAATGCCAAAACCATAGACATCCAAAAACCTAACCCTAGAAGGTGAAACGCCAAAATTCATGTGGGTCCTATGGGTAAGTTGGTGTAATTTAGTACCTCAACTTCCCAGGGTCGTAACTTTTGCATACAACCTCCGTTTTAGGCGTGTGATAGCCCATTGGAAATTTCTTTCAGAGAACTACACATTTTTTCATCAAACTCTAACTTCGTCTATAGTTTGACTATGGTGATCCAAAAAAACAATGTTTAGGGCCCCAAAGCAGCCCTAGAAGTACAACAAGATGTGCTGACATGAAAACATACAAAATAATCCAATTTTATTAGGCGAGATATCCACCTGGAGGATGTGTGGGGATTCAGACAGCCCCAGAAGTGTAGAAACCACAATTACAAAGCAGTACAAAAGAATGAACTGAAAAAAAATAGACATGAGGAACCATTTAGAATAGGTGGGTGGCCACCAATATCCACCTGGATCAATCCTCCCCCCTTAGGAAGAAATGGTCTCCATTGCGTTGAGTTCCCCCATCAGGTGAGGAAAATTATGTTGGATTTGGCCCCAGGTGAGCTACTTTCCTTGGTGTAGGAGTTTCCCTGCCTTGACAACCCGATAAAGCTGGATCTGCATCTGGAGAGTGCCTTTGACCTATGTGTCCACTATCTGGTTAGTGTGTGCTTACTCCATGCAGTCAAGGTTGATCTCTGTTGGTGTCAGTTGTTCAATGATCTCGGAGGTGTCCAATAATGGTGGAAAATATGGCTGAAGTAGGTCCACATTGAATATTGGATGAAGACTAAGGAAGGGTGGAGTGTTGAGCTCAAAATAATTTCTACCCACGGCCTTGGTGATAGTGTAAGTTCCATAATGAAGTGGGTGAAGCTTCCGATGGGGCCTGGTGAGACACTTCTTCTGCAAATGTAACCAGACTTTGTTGCCAACCTGAAACTGGTGTGGTACCTTGTGTTGATCATGGCGTTGCTTGTACTTAGCATTGGATTTCTGCAAAATTTCCTAGACCTATAGGAGGATGTGTTGAATCCTCTCAATGAATTTGGTGGCTTTGTCGATTGCAGATTGATCAGGGGAAGAGTCTGTCTATGCGGTGGCAAGAGGAAGTGCAACAATAATGGGTCCCAAGGGTTGGAATCCCAGACCCACCTGAAATGGGTTATAGCTGGTGGAACTATGGAGATCCCTGTTGTAAATGTGTTGGACATATGGGAGACTCTCATCCCATGTACATGGATTCTTATAATTGTGCATGTGCAAGATGTGCACAATCATCCGATTGATGACCTCTATTTGGCCATCGGTTTGGGGGTGGAAAGAAGTGGATTTTGTGAGCTTGGTGTTCAATAGAGACTAGAGACTCAACCAAAAGGTGTTGAGGAACATGTTGAATCGGTTGGAGGTGATGGTCTATGGTATCCAAAAGTGGACCCACACTCGTTCGAAGAAGAGATTGGAATTATATGTTGTTGTGACATTCTTCTTATAGGCTGTGAAGATGGCCATATTCAAAAACCGATCAATGATCACAAACACATAGTCATTTCCTTGCTTGGTGGATGACAAGCCAGACATGTAATCCATTAAGATGGATTCCCAAGGCTTCTCGGGAATAGGAAGAGGGGTGTATAAGCCTCGATTATTGATGGTTGGCTTTGCAATGGCACAGGAAGTGAAAGATCTGATATACTTGATGACGTCCTATCGAAGTTTTGGCCAATAATTTTTTTTCTAAAGAACGACCATAGTTTTCTATACACCAAAATGTCCTACCACTCGACTATAGTGGGATTCCCAAATCATCTTTGCACACTCGCTTGTAGGAACACAGATATGGCCCAGGTGGCATAAGAGTTTGTCCTAAATGTGAAAATCAATGGCAGTTGTGCATGTACCCAAGAGATGATATGTGGTGGTGAATTCCAGATATTGTTGATAAAGTTGGGGCCACTCAGATCTTTCATGTCCACAGGAATGGAGCACAGTGGTGAGTGCAACTACAGGAGGCTGACTGAGGTAGTTAACAACATGATTGGAGATAACTATCTTATACTTGATGTTGAGATGGAACTACTACAGGTAGGTGGACCACTTATGATGGCATTTGTTCTGTAATTTCCCCTGTGTTTGTATGAACTACAGAGGATTGTGATCAGTGTGTATGATCATCTCTTTCCCAAGAATGTAATGTTTCCATTGACGACTGGCTTGTACAATGAAATACATTTCCTTTTCACAGGTTGGGTATTTACAGACTGTATCAAAGAGTGTCTCACTATGGAATGCCACCGGATTCCCATGTTGAGTGAGAACTGTGCCCACAACATAGTCAAATGCATCAGTCTCAAACTCGAATGGTTGTTGCAGATCGAGAAAGGAGAGTACTGGAGTTGAGGAAAAGCGATGATTTGGATCATCGAATGATTTTTGTTGCTCCTTCCCCCACATTAACTTGGCCCTACCACTGCTCTTGGTCACCTTGCTGAGGGCCCATGCAATATGGGAGAATCCCAACATGAACCATTGGTAGAAGTTGGCTAGTCCCAAAAAGATTTGAAGCTCGGTCAGTGTGGTCGGGGTTGGCTAGTCACGAATGACTTGGATATTAGCTAGATCAACATGTACCCCATTCTCATCAACAATGTAGCCCAAGTATTGGACCCTGTTCATGCCAAAAGAGCATTTTTCCAAGGTGGCATAAAGCTTGTGTTGTCGCAGAGTGCTCAAAACCTGTTGAATATGCCGCATGTGCTCCTCCCACGTTCTGCTAAAGATGAGGATGTCCTCCAAATATAATACCACAAAGGAATTGGTGAAGGGTCTCAATACATCATCCATCAACCTCATGAAAGTGGTCGGTGCATTTGTTAATCCAAAGGGCATGACTAGCCATTTGTAGAGACCTTCTTTAGACTTGAAGGCTATCTTCCATACATCGGTTGGTTCAATGGGAACCTAGTGGTAGCCATACTTTAGGTCAATATTGTTGAAGAAATTTTCCCCCTTGAATTGGTCAAGAAGGTCATCAATCCTGGGAATGGGGTAGCGGTTCCTGACTGTGATTTTGTTTAAGGATCTATAATCAATGCAGAGTCGCCAAGTCCCGATTGCACCAGTACAATCAAGATTCTGCAAGGGGAAGATTTGGGTCTAATATGCCCCTTTTGAAGAGGCTCTTGGATCTAATGCTTGATTTCGTCATTCTCCATCAACGAGCATTGATAGAATAGTCTATTAGGTAGAGTTGCATCGGGGTTCAGATCAATTGGATGCTTGACTTGGTAGTGTGTCGGTACCCCTGTAGGTGAGGCGAAGATGTCTCTGTATTCTTCCACGATCTCTTCCACTTGCTTCTGTTGCAAAGAGAGGTGTTGTCTAGAGACCATGGATGTGGCAATGACCTTCTTATTACTGTGGGCATGGATCACAAAGAAGATGAACTTCCCAGTCTGTGAAATGACCTTACTGCATTTCTTAGTAGAGATTAAAGAAATAGAAGTAGGCGACGCTACACAAGATGACGCTTCCACAAATATTCTTTTCCTAAAATAACATCACAAACTTCAAGGGGATAAATATCACACAATAACTCATCTTTGAAAATCTTGATGTCGTAGGGGAGACGACACTATTGGATGACATAGAGATCTCTTCCTTGGAGAAGCCAACCGATGGTGTAGGGTTGCAGGTGCAGTGTCATTGGAAGGTCCAGCTGCTTGACAACCTCTTCTCAAATCAGGTTCTTCTTACTACCGTTGTCGACAATGAAATGAATCAGAACCCCCTTGAATAACATCTGCAAGTTAAAGAGGCATTCCCCTTCCTTTGGTTCTTCTGGTTCATTTGGTTGTACTTTGGTGGTAGCGACAGTGGCACTGGGTTCAACATCGATAATCTGATTTCCTCCTTTAGGATCTGACTCGGAATCAGAATTGGCCTCTGACACGGAAGCCTTCAGCTCGACCAAGAGGGACTACTTGGAGAAGCATTATTCATTGTTGTGCCAAGGACTTTTATGGTACTCACACCATTTTCCCGTGTCCTTCTTCATATTCTCATTTCCCTTCTTGTGTTGCGGCTTGGACTGGGTGTCCTGAGGGCAGTCATGTCGACTTGGTCCCTTGCTGTGTGGTTTGGGGGTGCCTTTTCCCTGCTTCAGCTATGAGGGGTTTGCAGATCCAAACTCTCGTTGTCTCTTCTTAAATTTCTACTCGATCTTGACAACGTATCTATAATCCATTCCCAATGAGGTGATGTCCAAAAAATCCATTTTTGTTTGAATGTATCTATGCAAACAACCACATTATTTGAGCACCATATGACACTCATAGTCTTTGATACCCAATTTGCTGCGTAGGGTATGGAAAATATTGGTGAAATCTGGTACTGTCTGGTCCCTTTCTTGACGTATGGTGGTCCATCTAGTGTACTAGTCCTAGTAGCTTCCAACTGGGTAGTATTATTCTTTAATGGCATCCTAGAAGGAATCCCATGTAGGGGCCACCACAAACATTATAGATTCCTCCACAGCCCTTTTCTTGGAGTAAGTATCCCACCAGTCTTTAACATGGGGAATGACCTTGAGGAGTGCAAAAGTGATCTTTTCCCTATTGGAAAAATTGTGGAACGAAAAATATCCTTCGAGAAGATTCAACCATTTATCTACAACATCCACATCTATCAGTCCTTAAAATAATGGAATATCAAAATTTACATGTACCTTGAAGGGGGTTGCATTCTCGCTTGATGAAGATGTTTCTCTTGTGGGCAGTCGTCGAAGGATCTGCGTGAAGTTGTCCATCATTTTGTTCCTTTGTTGCGCGAGGGATTCCTAGAGAAACATTTTAATAGGATCTCCTACTCCATCATATTTATTTTCATCCCCCATGGGTTTTTTTCAGTCTCGTCACGACCGATCTTGTAATGGCTCGATTAGATCGAGTCCCAACTTCTTGTACCCAAATCTTGTCGGGGACATGCATGAAGAAAAATAAATGAAGAGCAAACCACTCAGATACCATTGATCTAGATTTAGGAGCGGAATGAACTGATTAACAGAATGAATACAATAAACACATAGATATGAAGAATAACACAAATATTCAGTGAACAATATCTTCTATTAAATAATGAAATAGGTTGAAACTGTAAAACTACAGAACTGAAACACTTGCTCGAATGGTAGTAGTCATCTCTAAGAAGAGATGTGGTTTCTACGCACATCTGTCTGAGCATAATGAATTACAATGAAGCTCCAGGGGTATTTTCGATATTACTCATGAATTACAAAAACCTATACATCCAAAAACCTAACCCTAGAAGGTGAAACAACAAAAGTCATGTGGGCCCTATGGGTAAGTTGGAGTAATTTGGTACCTCAACTTCCCAGGGTCGTAACGTTTGAATATGACCTCCATTTTAGGTGCGTGATAGCCCATTGGAAAGATATTTCATAGAGCTACACATTCCACCATCAAAATCTGATTCCATCTGCATTTTTACTGTGGATAGCCAAAAAAAACAATGTTTAGGGCCCCAAAACGGCCCTAGAAATACAACAAGATGTGTTGACATGAAAACATACAAAATAAGCCAGTTGGATTAGGCGAGAGGCCACTTGTATCCACCTGGAGGATGTGTGGGGCTTCATACACCCCCAGAAGTGTAGAACCCATAATTACAAAGAAGTATAGAAGAATCTGTTGAACAAAAAACAGACACGAGGATCTAGTTGGAATAGTTGGGTGGCCACCAATATCCACCTGGATCAGTACATCACATAACTCCTCACGGTTAGAGAGTTATGGATTTTTTAAGTTGGATAACTCTCATGAGTTATCTATAAGCCCTGGAAGGTTAAAGAACTCAATTTATTCTAGAAGCTCCTAGAAGAAGTTTACTATTCAAAGTTGTTGTAACTAGGAGTTAATAATGAATTAAGTTGTTGCGAATAGAAAATAATTAAAAATAAATTAGTTGTAACTAGAAGTGGTGAGTTTAATATTTGTGGATAAAGTGGTTGTAAGTGGACAAGTATTTAGAAGTGGGTTATCTCTAAAAGAAGGAAGTTGGGTAAAGTTAGTTAGAAGATAAACCCTTGAGGAAGCTACTTGGAGAGTATAAACAAGAGAGAAAGGGTCTCCTATTAGCACCTAATGAGCACATTGAATATCTATTATTTGTGAAAATTTTACTGCAGGTACTCATTGATACATTTGAAGTACACAAATTTGAGGTAGAATAGGAGGGTTGATGGTGAAAGTTTTGGAGTTGCAGAATTACTAAAAAAACCATAGTTTTTGAGATGTATGCAGGCTGCAGTGTAGGAAGTCGCGTACATATGTGAGTTGCAGTGGATTAGGGCATGTACATATGTAGGTTGAAGAAGAATAGGTCACGTACAGTTGGGAAAAGCCATGAAATCTTGAGTCATTAACAATGTCAGGTTCTCAGAGTCTGAAAGCAAGTTCTCAGGATGGTCTACAGTGACCACGTACAACAGATCTATCTACGGGTTCAAAAGCTATGTCATATTTTTATGTGTAGATGGATATTTTTTTCTACATGAGATATGGTTATGAGAGGTTGAGGATTTTCTCTAGAGAGGTTCTTGGTTGTATGGAACTTATGGTATGAGATAGATCTATAGAAATACATCATTGGTATGTTTGGTATTAATCGTTGGTACATCTTGTTGGCTTGAGTGTTGAGGCATATCTTGTATTTCTTGATACATGGTTGAAGGTTTTGGTTGTGATAAGTTTGTGAAGTTGTTGGTGTAATTTGAGGTTTCATATCAGTGAGGGTTTGATGTATATTCCATGTGAGGGTTATTACACTTGATCATGATTGTATACACATGTATGGAACATGACTAGAGAGACATAGATGCACTTGGTTAAGGGATATGTATGATGATGTATGCATAGGGAACAACTATAGATTGGAAAAAGTGACAGGTTACAAGTTGACGTGATAGAGGCAACACAGTATCTGAGTTACAGAAAAATGGAAACCCTAGTTTTCTGAGGGTGTATGCAGGCTGATAGAGGATATGTCACATACATATGCGTACTGAAGTATATACAGTCACGTACATATGTGTGCTGCAGTATTGACAGGTCATTTACCTTCTAGTATATGTTGGAACAAGTTTTAGTGCAGGCTGAATAATTGGTACAGGTTGAATACAACTTATTGGCACATGGTCTTGTGTAGGTATTTATGGTATTTGTCTTATGATAGTGTGATACATTGTTAGAGGCCCAATTGTTGGATATCTTGGTGTATGTATTTGATATTTGGTTGATGTACATGTTGAGACATATAGTTGATGTATGGTATGGTGATGTTGATATGTCTTGATGAGTCATAGTTTGTCTTGTTGATTGACACATGATTGGTACATGTTTTTTGCACTAGAGGCACTTGCTAGTAGTGTTGGTGACACATGATTGGTACATGTTTGGTACATTTCTAGAGGCACTTGTTAGTAGTATTGTTGGCACACAGTTTATGGATGATGTCGCATATATGACTTGGTATACTTTTAGAAGAACATATTGATATTTGTATATCTTGTTCATGTTTGTGAGTAGTCTTGGGGGATGCACATCCTGGTGATAGTGTGCATATGGTTGAGAATTGTCTTGGTGATTGATCTTGGCGAGTAGATCTAATTTGGTTGATGAGGTTGATATGAGTACAAGTTGTTTTGATAGGATGTGTTGTGCATATTTGATTCACTTTTGATGGTACAGGTTGTGTGAGTGATTGATGTACATGGTTGATAGTACAGGTTGATTGATACGGGTTGTGATAGGTTGATTGATACAAGTTGTGACAGGTTGGTTGTACAAGTTTCTTGGTATAGGTTGTTACATGTTGTTGGTATAGGTTGATAATGATAGTGGTTGATTCAGTGACAGTGACAGGTTGCCTACATTTCGCACTTATATTTCAAGGCGATAGGACAGGGCAAGGATAGGTGGTTTGAGACACCTTTCGGTTGGATTCGTAGAACTAGGGAGTTGGAGTTTCCTTCAGGTTGGATCCTGAGAATTAGGGGGTTGGAGCCTCCTTCTGTTTGGAGCCAAATAATTAGGTGGTTGTAGCCACCTTTCGATTGAAGCTGGAGAACACAAGGGGTTGGAGCCTCTTTTTGGTTGGAGCTAGGGAATTGGAATTTCATGCTTCCTTGAATGTAATTATTTTACATATAAGAAAATCATTATGTAGTTTTCTCCCACAATGGGTTTTCGCATGAAATACCAATGTACTGTGTTTTGTGTGGATGTGTCTATTATTGTTTATTATGCACTGATGGATGTTAATGTTTATGATGCAATAATATATTGATAATGAATTGATGAACATTGTTGAATAAGTTAAAAGAATATACATTGTGGTTAAAACGATTAATAAGTGGTATAAATTGCTCATTATTGATTCAGCCCCCCTCTCAATAATCCAACACAAGCCATAAAATTGGTTCACCTCCACTCTGTGAATATGGGGGTCACGATGAAGGGAGTTGGAATGAAAGGCCATATTATGGGAATAGTCCTCACCTTCATAGTGTGAATTTTTTTCAAAGGAGGGAAAGATCTAGGACCATTTTAACAATTGGTTGAGAGTGGAGTGGATGGAGCTCAATTCTCCCTTAATTTTTTT
Organism: Picea glauca; assembly: GCA_000966675.3. Taxonomy (NCBI): domain Eukaryota; kingdom Viridiplantae; phylum Streptophyta; class Pinopsida; order Pinales; family Pinaceae; genus Picea; species Picea glauca. Next base: position 448,700 of record JZKD02S1672760.1, read on the forward strand.
CCAATTCACTCTTAACTTCTTCTAATTCGCCCTTAACTTCGGCCTGAAGGGTTTCCAATTTGGAATTGGTGGAAGAAAGGTCAGAATTCATTATGTGGATGTTCTCCATGTGCTGTTTGGATTCATCTTGAAAGTGAAGAATTTTTTGGTTGTAGGTGTTGGCCATTTGGGAATGACGGGTGTTTGGGAAGGGAAGTGGGCACATGGAAAAAAGACAGAGAAATTATATATATCACGATGATTAGCGCAAAAAGTGGAATGCAATGGGATAGGTGTCAAATAAGGGTGACGGGAAGGGTGGGTGGGTCCACTGAAAAAAGAGGCTTAGAAATGATAGGGACCACAACGATCAAGGATAAGAGATAAATCCAATAGGATAGGTCCCAAATAAGGTTTTCAGAAAGGGGATCAGGTCCATTAAAAAAAAAGGGGGGATTAAAAATGATAGGTACCATGGAGATCAAGACAAATAGAGGAGTCGATGGGACCACTATACTCTTTTTTTTTATACTTCTATAGAGTTATACTCTGGAATGAAAAATAATGTAGTGAAAACTTGCCAAAATTGTTGATAGGAAAAAAACGTGTGTAGGAATGTCACAACCGAAATGTGGGAGGTAGGGTTGAACGACAATATCGCTCGTCTGTTTTGTTCCTTTCCGAAGGGTTAGGGTTTTTCATGGTTCCTACAGACAAGGATTTTCCCTGTGCTACAACTCTATGATATACGTTCAAGGTCGAACAACAGTACTCAACCTAATATATTAGGGAACCAACTAAGGAGGATCGATTGTACCCTTATTTGTACTACATGATAACACGAGTACTAGAGAGTATTTTCCTAAGTGTTGATATCAGTGTCACTATAACAGCTAGGTGGTTGATCGGTTAATCTAGGGATGGTTTCAGGAGACATAAGGGACTCCTGGTATACCTGAAAGTATGTGAGAGTAATTATCATGTACAAATGTTGTCTGATGTGGTACTACTCAAAGGGTACCAACATGTGTTACAGAGGTTTCCAACAAGGTGAAATGCTTGTTTTGAGTAACCCCATGAAATTGTCTGTAGTTCCTGTATGTAGTTTCCCCACTGAATTTTTATCTGTTGAACGATAATTTCCATAGAGGAAAGTGCTTTGATACCACTTGTAAGGTACTAGATCTATTATATTAAGTATAAAACATAAATACTGCAGAAAATACCAGCAAAACAAGAAAATGTAGAGAAGCACAACACCAAAAATGATACCTTTATTATTAGGAAGCAATGTTCACTTTCCTCTTTAAGGGGAAACCTCCAGCAGAGTAGCACTCTATTACAATAATTCTCAAAAAAATGCTTTCTCATACCTCCTACTCTTATTTATACTAATTTTATCTTCTAAAGAACATTCTAGAGGAAGATCTTTCTATAAGCAGAAGCTTCTATTAGGTATTCTTACATTGACTTGTTCACATTTATTAAATAGGCCTTAATAACTATGTCGGCCTTTATTACATGGAAAATATATTAGTCTATCTATGTGATGGGTTAGGTAGGTTATCTCACTAACATATGTAGTTTCCTGGAATTCCATGGTTGCAGATTATGTGCCTAATGGTAGATTAGATGGACTCCTATTGTTTGACAAAATGACATAACAAAATGGATTTCTTGGAATATAATAACTATGGAGTTTCTTGGAATACAATGACTATGGGGTATGTTTCGGATAGACGATTGGAATATGCAAGCAATATTTTTAACAAAATACCTCAACGAAATGCACTCTCATTAACTACCATGATCACTTGGTATGCCCAGGGTGGTGGAATAGAGAATTCTTGTAGATTTGATGAATTGTATGAACAAAAATTCACTAGGTATGCCCAAGGTTGTAGAATAGATCATTCTTGTAGGTTGCTTGACGAATTTCCTGAACAAAATTTGTTGAACAGTTGATAGACTCTCTAGATGTAAGAACATTTCTTCTTTGGCATGAGTGTTGAAACTGATGTTGGGTATGTGTTATAGTATGTGTTATATTTTTTTTGCCTCGGGAAACGTTTCATGTATTTAGGTGGTTTTTTCGACACATGGTTTTGGCCGATGGTTTTCTATTTCTGGTTAAGGAATTAGGGTTTTGGACTAATCCAAGTCATTGGGTTAGGGTTTTGGATGCCGCTGGCTCCTATAGTTATATTGTATTGTAAACAATGTAACACAATGAATGAATATAATATATGTTGGTTTTCCCGGTTTGGGTTTCGAGGGGAAAAATCTCTTTGTAATGTTTGTATTTTCCATTATATCTTTTATGTTCTTTTCTGAATATCTATTTACAGTAGACATTGTACAAGGTTAGAATTCACAACTGAATAGTAACAAAGTGCCATTTCTCCAAGCACAAGAACACATTGTAATGGAACATAAAGAAACAAAGGGGGAAATACCTTCTCTTATGATTGCATTTGATATCATTTCATTTTCCAAAGGTCTGAATCTGTTTGTTCTATTTGAGAAAAAATGGGTGTTAAGTTCTCATTTTATCCTTTTATCATTTTCTAATTTTGCAATGATTAATCAAAATAAATTCCAAAATGCCAAAAAAGAAAAAATTGATATGCACTTGAGAACTCATTCTTTATGGTCTACTATTCAGAGTGTTGCATCAAAAGTTAAGTTCACATATAAGAACCCAACTGCAAATATCATCACAAGTATAGAAGAGAGTGTGAAACCACTAGGGTTCAATGTTAAAAACATGTGATTACAAGTTGGAGTGTTGTATGAATTAATATAGTCTTTCCAAGTAGGATTACGTTAGTGTTCAGTCTATCATATATATCACTCATACACAAAACTGTCTATTCTTAGAGCCATGTACAACCTAGTGAAAACGAATCCTTGTCTCATTGAGCTTGAAAGGATCAGTTTATTGGAAATTTTAATTTCAAAGAAAAGAACAATATTAGGGACACAAATGAAACTCTCCATCCATAAATTCCCTAAACCCTTATATGGTTGCATGAGATAAAGAAAAGCCAAGAATAAAACACAAGTATGCCTATGAGCCCAATCAAAGGCCATGTGGTTTATCATGTTTTAATATATTTCCTGATTATACATGGTACTATATCTATTGAGGAATCTCGAGAATTAAGAGACCATGATAGGCATTTTTCAAGACTCCTAAGGAATAAACCAACCATAGGTTGTAAGTGTTGGAATGTGTAAATCCTACTTGTCTTAGTGATTAATGTGTGAGGAGGTTCTGAATTATTACTGTAAGTTAGAGAACAATCTCTACATGAGTGGTTTGATCCTATAGTTTAGGAGGTTGTTAGATAGTTGAGTGTGAGAGAGATATCTTCACCAAAGTCTCCTAGTTTGGTGTGTGGTTGAGATATTCTCTCAACTAGATTGATTTTTCATCTAAGATAGTCTGACTATATTTAGACCAAGCTTGATGTATATAATTTTGTATGGTTTTGCTATGAGATTAGTGAACTAAGTTATTCAATATAGTTTTCTGTGTGTGTACATTGATGTCTAATCTCACATATTTTATTTGGAAGACGACCATTGAAATAGAAGTGAATGCTAAGGTAAAGGTGATGAAAATATAAGAGGCGGCTCATAGGTGGGTTCTCTGTTCAAGGAGGAGAGAAAATTTGTTTCCAATTTGATAGAATTCGATAAAAAGGATCTGTAGGCATTGAAGGATCAAACCGAGAACCAACTAGGATAAATAAAGTGTATCATAGAAATAGTCAAGTGAATGCCAACCAATATGAAGTGTATGGTGTATTGAATGAGAAAATATCTCTACATATTCATAAAATTTGAGAAAGTTTGTGGTTGTGATATTTATCCTTGATATTGCAAGGGGAATGAATTATTTACATGAGAATAAGATAGCACTCATTATCCATCATGATCTCAAACCTCCAAATATTTTCATTGTAGTTGTTGAGACAAAGGACAAGGGTGATAGGGATATCATCAAAAAGTTCCTTCGAAAGGTAGAGATATGATGGGGATCGATTTGAAGGTGATTCCATAGCATTTGATGGTGATTTTAGAGCTAGTGAAGTCGATAAATGAAGTAAGAAGAATAATCAAACAAGTCGTGCAACAAATCCATATTGATTGTTTCTTCTCTATTCTTTCCTAGGATATTAATGATAAGCTATGAATCGAATAATTAAGGAAGAATATTCCAAAACCAAAGACAAAAATCAATGGTCAAATTCTTGGAATGCAACAATAGGTATGTTGATGAAGTGTTAACAATTTCCTTTGATGTGGTGTTAACAATTTCCAAGGGTACGATATTTCCTATGCATGGGATGAATTTGTCTTTTTGATAGAGAGTCAACTAATTAGCCCTAAAAATGTATTTTGGCTTGATGGATAGTGGCGATCCTATTGGTCGCTAAGACAATATGTGGGTAAGGTGGTGGAAATTGTCTTTTGGGTTTTTGGTATTGTGAGAACGCCATTTTATAATTTATAATGAGGGTGACGTGAAATGCATCTTTGAAATTGCTTAAATGGTCATGTGGAGTTTCATCTTGTCAAGGGAGAAGTTGAGTCAAGTTGTAAGTGTCTAGATAATAAGAGGACATTATGGTGAATTGAAAGGCCTCAAAGTCTTGTAAAAGTTGTTATTTTGAAAAGTTGAAGGTGCATGTTCGATGTTACCCTACACATCAATTTTAAAATTTATAATGAAGTTTTAAGATGTCTTGAGAATATAGTATTTCATGTCATTAAAATACATTGTTGTGAGTCTGGGTGGAATAAAAGTGAGTTTATTATTATTGTGACATGTAGTCTGGTAAACTATTTTCACAAGTTTGAGTCTATGTTGGAACTGACCATTCCGACAATAAACAAGTTTTTAATTTGAAAGAATCACTAAGTACCAGACATTATGAAGACATGAATACAAAATCATGATGAAGTACAGAAAGAAAGGAAAGAACAAGATGAAAGAAGTCAAAAGCAGCCAAAGAAAGGAAGGGAGACTTGAGATAAAGAGATAACACATAAGGTATGCATACTGATGAGATGTAAATGGGTTTATATTTTGGGCATATGTAATGGGATTGCAATTTGTTGTGCATTTAGTAAAGCATTTGGAATATTTGTTGTACATGAGATGAAATGTTGTAATGATGCATATGTGTTGTAGGGGGTGCATGATGGGTTGTACCTGAGACCCCATAAGTTTTTGGTCCAAAATGTATAACTTAGCCATAGGCAAGTTGAATTCCCCAAGTTTTTTGTAAACCCTGTTGAGTCAAGCCTACATGGATTAGTGTGGTAGCACATGTAATCATGTAGCATGTATCCCTCTTATGCATAGAGAGGATGTGACATCAAGTTCTAGAATCAACCACTTGGATAGGTACAAGGGTCGCAAGTGGACTCATATATAAGCTTGATGGTGAGTCAGAGAAGTTGAATCTTCAATTAATGGGGGGATGTGTGAAGTAATCTTAGAGTGTGATTTGGTTGGGACCAAGTTATGATTAAGGGATAATATAACATGTTGATGATTCATGTAAGTGAAAAGGATTCCTAGAGAACTAATGAGTACAGTTGATGGCACCCATGTATCTTGGTAGATGGATTTATTTATATATGAACGTCAATGATAATTTTTTTGCAGGTACAAGAGGAAGAAGCAGTTCAAGTGAACTAATTTTATGTAGGTAGGAAAGGAAGAAGAAGAAAGTTTGAGGATCAATATCATAGTGAAGAAATACCAAGAGAGTGTGTGCATTGTAAATTAGTTTCCCCATCATGATGGTTCATGGTTAGTCAAAACCATTTGTATGTGAAGTTTTTGGTCGGCCATAAACCACTTTGTGTGATTTTTGTTATGAGGAGGGGAAGCCATTAAAATGAAGAAAGACACTAAATACCAAGACAAAATTTGAATATGATGCAATCCATAGGATGAAGATGACAAAATATGAGGACATGATTCGATAAAGACCTAATAGAGATTAAGACAAGTACTTGTTAAGGTGGTGTGTTGGAATGTGTAACTGATATGGATTTATGAGAGGAATGAAATTAAAATAAAGATTTATAATATTAACACAGAGACATGGTAAATAACAATAGAGATACAGTAAAACTTGACTTCTATTAAATAAGAAATATGTTGAAATTGTAAAATGCAGACTGAAACAAGATTGTTAGAATGGTGGCAGCTTATCTTTGAGAAGAGATGTGACTGCTACGCTCATTCATAAGAAGATGAGTACAATGAGGCTCCAAAATAATTTTTACATAAAACATGAATGCAAAAACCATATACATCCAAAAAACTAACCCTAGGATATGAAGCGCCAAAATTCATGTGGGCCTCGTTGGGGTAAGTTAGTACATAAAATTCCCAGATTCGTAACTTTTGCATACAATCTATGTTTTAGGTGCATGATAAACCGTTATAATATTCTATCTGATAACTACACATTATTCAATAAAAAATTGATTCCATATTCAGTTTGATTGTGGCAAGCCTTAAAAATGTTGTTTAGGGCCTCCAAACGACCCCAGAATTCCAGGACCTGAAAACTAGGAAAAACAACTTCCAATATGAAAACTGAAATTGCCAAGATGAAATCTGTAAGTGAGACAATTGGAATAGGTGGGTGGCCAACAATATACACCTATATCAATATTCCTCCCTTAGGAAGCAATGGTATTCATTATGTTGAGCTCCCCCATAAGATGAGAAAATTTATGTTGAATTTGGCCTCGGGTGAGCCACTTTCCTTGGTGTAGGAGCTACCCTACTTTGACAACCTAATAAAGCTAGATCCTATATTGGTGAGTGCCCTTGAACTGTGTGTACACGATATGATCAGTGAATTCATGTTCCATGAAGTCAGCGATGAGATCTCTAGGTGTCAATTGTTCTTCTATCTCTGAGGTGTCCAATAGTGGTGGAAAATATGGCCGAAGGAGGTCTACATTAAATATTTGATGAAAGCCAAGGAAGGGGGGATTGTTGAGCTCAAAATCATTCTCACCCACAACCTTGGTGATGGTGAAAGGTCCATAGTAGAGTGGATGAAGCTTCCGATGGGGCCCCACGAGTTGTTTTTTTTGCAAGTGCAACCAAAGTTTATCTCCCAACTGAAACTCATGTGGAACCCAATGTTGATCATGGTGCTACTTATACTTGGCATTGGACTTCTGTAAAATATCATGAACCTGTTGGTGGATGTGTTGGATCCGCTCATTGAACCAGGTAGTTTTTTCGACTTTAGTTTGAGCATGGGACGAGTCTTATTGGGTGGCCTCAAGGGGTAGTACAACATCCATGGGACCCAATGGTAGAAATCCCAACCCCACCTGAAAGGCGTTGTGGTCGGTTGAGCTATGTATGGCTCTGTTGTAGTTGTGTTGAACATATGGAAGACTCTCATACCATGTGCGAGGATATTTGGAATTTTACATGCGTAGGATATGCACGATCATCTAGTTGACAACCTCAATTTGATCATCCATATGGGGTGGATGGCAGTGGATTTTGGAAGCTTGGTGTCTAGCAGTGACTAGAGGCTCGACCAGCATGTGATGAGGAACCAATTGTCCCAATCCGATATGATGGTTTGTGGTATCCCAAATTGTACTCACACTCATTCGAAGAAGATCTTGGCAATGGCCTCTGCTGTGATGTTCTTCTTCCAGGCGGCTAGAATCGCCATTTTTGAAAACAAATCAACCACCACAAAACACAGTCATTTCCCTGCTTGGTTGACGGAAGTCCCGACATGTAGTCCATCAAGATGGATTCCCAAGGCCTTTCAAGAGTAGGCTGAGGGGTATACATGCCTTGTTTCTTAACGGATAGTTTGATAATGGTATAGGAATTGTAGTACCTGATATACTTGTTGACATCCTGTCGAAGTTTTGGCCAATAGAAATGTTGCTACAACACTGCCATTGTCTTTTATACGCCAAAGTGTCTTACCACCTAATTGTAGTGGGATTCCAAAATGATCTTCCCTCACTCGCATCATGGAACACAAAGATGGCCTAGCTAACGAAACAGCCCATCCTGAAGATGGAAATCAGTGACAGCTATGTTTGCGCCTAGCTTTTGGTAGGTGGCAAATAAGTCAGGATCGCTCTCATAGAGTTGTGGCCACCCGGAGGTCTCATGGTCGTAGGAGTTTAGCACTGTGGTGAGTGATGCAACTGGTGGGTGGCTGAGGAAATCAACAACGTGGTTTTTGTTTCCTATCTTATACTTGATGTTGAGATGGAACTGTTGCAATTATGTGGATCACTTCTGATGGTGATCATTTTGCAATTTTCCCTGTGTCTGCATGAACTACAATGAATTATGATAGGTGTGGATGATTATCTCCTTCCCGAGAATGTAATGCCTCCATTGGCAGCAGGATTCTACAATGGATTACATTTCTTTGTCGTAAGTACGGTACTTACAGACAACATCTAACAGTGTCTCACTATGATAGTCCATGGGGTGTCTGTGTTGAGTGAGGACTGCACCCACAACATAGTCTGAAGCATATGTCTCGATCTCAAAGGGTTGTTGTAGGTTGGGTAAAGAGAGATGTTGCGAGAGGCCCCAAACAAACTTTGCCTTACCACCACCCCTGGTTACTTGGCCGAGGGCCCATGCAATATGGGAGAATCCCAACACGAACTTGTGATAGAAATTAGAAAGGCCTACTAATATCTGAAGCTCAATGAGTGTAGTTGGGTCTAGCCAATCACGAATGACCTAGATATTGGTGGGATTAACATGCACCCCATGCTCATCAACAATGTATCCTAGGTACTGGACCCTATTCATGCCGAAGGAATATTTTTCCAAATTTGCATATAGATTGTGTTGTCACAGAGTGTGCAGGACCTGTTGAATATCTGCAAATGTTTCACCCAAGTATTGGTGTAGATGAGGATGTCATCCATATACACCAACACAAAATAATTGGTGAAAGGCTACAAGATATCATCCATCATCCTCGTGAAATTTGTTGGGGCATTCGTCAAACCAAAGAGCACAATCAACCATTTGAAAATACCTTCTTTGGACTTGAAGACAGTTTTCCATACATCTGTCTATTATATTGGGACCTGATGGTATCCATACTTTATATCAATCTTATCGAAGTGTTTTTGCCCATTGAGTTGGTCAAGGAGATCGTCGATTCAGGGAATCAGGTACTGGTTCCTTACTGTGATTTTATTTAGGGCCCGATAATCGATGAAGAGTCGCTAGGTCCCGTCTTTCTTCTGCACAAGCATGATTTGGATTACTGTTGGTTACTTTTCCTTTCTTAGGTCATCTAAGTGATTGACCCAGGGTTCATGTCATTCAGGGTTCCAACAAAGCCTCTAAAACTATTGGCCCTCCTAGTAAACCAGAAGGCAACACAGTGCATAGAAGTATTGTGCAGTCTCACTCGAGATAGCTTTAAATGGGTGGTTGTAAGACTCATGATTTTACAGCCTAGGATAGAGTAGGAGATAGGGGATTCTTGACTAAAGTCGTGTATCATGAGTTTTTAGCGTAATCTACTTATTTATCTCAGTCACATACATATGTTTAACGAGTTACTTCCCAAACAGCATAAACAGATTCATCATAATGTATTAACTCATTCATCAAGCCTAACCATTAATTGCTCAAAGAAAGTAAAGATAGGCATACATTCATCACATTACATAAATATTACCGTGGCTCACCCCCTCCTGGGCTACGTTCACAAATATTTGGCTCTGGGCTCTTTTATTATGGTAGTTGTGCATTTTCAACGCCATGCACTTACAATTCTCCACCAAAGTGGGTAAAGTCTACATGAGGCGAACTAGATCACACCAAGCTCTATGGCCTATGATCTAATCCTCAGATCTACCTTAACTCTTCTCTTCTTTGCTCAACAACTTACAAAATTAGTTCACATAATCGAAAGCATTACATACCGCATTCGTCCATGAGTAGCTATGTTAACAAAAACTAACTAACCAACCTCTATATGATACCTTCGTATCCATATTTATACATTTCGGGCTCTTCAGCCATTTACAGTGTATTACAAAAACCCTAACCCTACCGACATTAGGTCTTCCTCCCATGCACGTGTTGTTCTTCCTCCAGCTGTCTCTTTCCTTGTGCACACTTTCTTCCATGCATGTGTGTTGTTCTTTTGCTATTTGTTACTCTGGTTTCTGCACACTTTCTTTCTCACGATCGTCCTTATTTTCCCTTCATCCTGGTGTCAACATGCCCCCAACACTAACATGTGACTTGTCCTGAGTCACCGAATCCCTCTGTGCTTCCTTGATCTCCTTGGTGATCATCTGGAACTTTTCCTGTAGTTCTGCTGCTTTTGTCAGTGCCTACGTGGTTTTCTCCTTGATGGTGTTGACTTTCTGAACTACCACTTCGTCGCTCATCAATCCTACGCATTCTAGTTGGGTCTGTGTTATTTTTTTTATGTCTCCTTCTACCTGCATGAGTACTTCTACTACCCATTTCTACAATGATTCTATTTGAGCCTAACACTCCTATTTCTGTGTTTGCGCAGTGATAAGTTCTGCCTGCATCTTCTTCAACTCTTGCATTCCCTTGACTCATCTTGGAGTTGGTATGGTCTTATGTCACTTATTGAGTTCTTGGATCATTGCATTGATCCTCTCCTCTTCCTTGTCCCAGTGTTGGACATGTGGATCCTCTTCCAGTCTTGTCCAAAGTTGCGCTGCTTTCTCGAACAGGTCAGCTATCGTGCTAGCAAATTTTTCTATCTCCTGCAATTGTGTTTTTGCTTCCTACTTCCTTTGATCCTTCACTACTGGTGAATCTGTTGGTCTAACCTATTCTCGAAGAGTCTCGATATCCTTCTGATATCAATCAATTGCCTGCGCAATCTGGTCGATATTTTCTGCGGCTAAGATTTCATTCCCTTGGGCATTGCTTGGAAGTTTCCCAGAAATTTCTTCCACTCTATGTTCTAGTTTGTTTCTGTGTTCTTTCTCCTCCCGAGTTTCATATTTGGCCTGTGCACAAATTGTTTCCAACGCTTCCTTCTTCTTTGTCACTTGCTATAGCTCGACTAACTTTTTGTGTGCTCGAGACTACATCTCGTGGTCGACACTAACCTGCAATTTGTGTAATGCCCTTGATGGCATCCATGTCAACACCAATTGGACGTGATCCAAGTCCTTCAGTGGTGTCTGTCCCACAATTTCATCCATCTGCAGCATGTTGATTTTTATGCAGACCATTGAATGTGCGTGTGGCATCGGAAGAACTGGGTCTCGTTCTTCTACCTCCACTCTTTTATTGGTATGTGTTGTCGATGTCTCTATGCCTCTGCTGCTACTTGCAATCTAAACTTCCCCGAGTTTCTTAAGGAATTGTCCCATTTTTGTCAGCTCTTTCTGCAGTTTGTCCCTGTGATGTGTTGCGTGATCAAAATCTTCTGCTAGGCAATCTTGGACAATTATAGCGATCATCTCTCCATCATACTCTGTGATCGTATAGTTCGATGATGCACGTTTTTCCTTTGATTTCTTGCGCGCACCTAATTCCTATTCTATTGGTCTCTTAGTTCCCCCTAATTTCTGTGTGATGGGGTTATGGTGGTTCCCTGCACTTCCTCCACCTATTTTTTTTGTCCATTGGTTCGCTGTGTGGTATCTTTCTTCCTCTGTTGGGTCCCTAGCTGCTTTGTCCCATCATCTACCCAGGTCGACTTGCTTTGGACCGTTCTTTGTTTCTTGGGTACTAGGATTTGTGGAGGCTGTGTTTCCACCTGTGTAGTCCCTCCTTTTTCTTTTTGTCCTGGTACCTCTCTAGGTATGGCTGGGATCTTCCATTCATCCGACCATTCATTGATGATCATGTTGATGTCACACTTAGTGATGCAGTATTTCATTTGTAGCCACTGTTTATCTGGATCTTGCCTTGGTTGTATCTACATCGCTTGTTGCCTAGCCCATAAATTGGTGATGTCCTCGTATCATGCGACAGCCTCTGGTGTTATTCTCCATGATCGGTTGATGGCTTCCTGTATATCCCACAGGTATGATTCGAATATGATTCCATTCTCCCTCTTGTGCTTGGCCTGTGGCACGGATCTCAGTACATAATATCTTTCTCCCGTTGGCTATGGTGTGGTATAAAAGACTACCTATTCTGGTTCTTGTCATCCCATGAAGGCTATGAGGGTGATCAACCATGAATAGTGAAACTCCATACCTATGTCCTACACATCTCTGCAATCCACTTGGAACAAGTTTGATAGGTATGGCACCCAACTCATGGAGGTGCCTTCTACACACTTAGCTGCAACAACGTTGATGCATGTTGGTACTTCGTCTTTGCAACATTTTCTTAGAAGTTTGCAGGACAAGATCTTTGTGCCCAATTGTGTAGTAGCATTGTTGATCTGTTTGATTATAATGCCTCTTGTTCCCCTGTCAGTACCATATTTCTTCTTCATTTTTTCTGCCAATGTTTTTTCCTTGGATTTATCGTCCAGAATCAGTGCGGGATCCATACCCCAAGTGGGCAGTCCTATTATCTATGCGATAAGCTCAATAATTATATGTATGGGTTTGTCTATCCATATATCCCCTCCATGCGTAACTACTAACAACTGCTTGACGCATGCCATAGTGTATTGGCTTCTGCCAAAGTGTGGTAGCTTCAACAATCCCAAAATGCCTGTGTTGTCTAGTCCAGCTGCCCACTAATGTTGCTGAGCTGAGTGATCGTTTCTCTGAGTTGGTTCACGACTATTTTCTGCATAAAGATCTGTGGTGAAAGCTCTAGATACTTGGTTTCATCTGCTACATCGTGGTCGGAATACTTGAGCTTCCCAACATGACCCAATAGCTGTGGGTCTACTTGTACTCCCTCTGGTATGAGAGGTAGCACAATTTTGGTTGTCGGTTTCTTTAGAGGTGAGCTCAGTATCTGAACTCAGTCCTCCTGCTGTAGTGGCTGATTCAAAGTTCCAGCAATTCTTGATTGTTCCCCTGTCATCCATTATGTCCAAGCCCGGGTAGTTCCAGCGGTCTCCTATGTTGGTTGACCTAATCTGGGTGCTTGTGTCTCGTCTGGTTTCTCCTCTGCTCCCAGATGTTGTGTCATTTCGTTCAATTCCACGACTGCTTTAGTCTGTTCTGGTTGTATTTCCTGGTGGGTTTCCTTGTCCCAAGGCTATTGCACCGCTTTTGGGGTATCCTGTTCCATGGCCTCTTCTTATGGTTATGGAATCTCTTCTAGTACTGGTGTAGAGTCTGCTAGTATTTCCTCTTGCGATGGGATTTCATCAATTTCGATGATCTCTAGTTGTTGTTGCTCGTTTTCTTCCAGTGTTCCTCGTGACCTAGTTTGAACCCTGGTTGACCTGGCTATATGGCCTGGTTCTTCTAGCTTCAATGGTGCCATAATGGTGATTGTCGAACATTTGCTGAGTTCGAATGGCTTCGGTGAGCTTTGTGGTCTCACTCTGTTCTTTCTAGCTATTGTTACTCTTTCTCTGTTCTCCTTTCACAAATAGACTAACTGCTTTTGTGCTCACATGTTGTATGGATTCGTCATGAAGCTTGTCGAGGATGCTTCTTCCATCATGCGATTAATGCACCATAACTATGGGTTCAATGCATCTGCAGTGGTTTTTTACTTGCCATTACACTTATTCTATCATCTCCAGTTGGTGTGTTTAATGTGACATCCCATCCATCCTTGTCTTGCTTTAATTCTGCGTTGTGTTGTCCTGTTAGCCTGCTTTTGTCAACTTTCCTTTTCCCGTTTGTTTCCCTTTTTTATATGATCATTGTCATTTCCCTTACTAACTTCGTGTTTCGTATTGTATGTGGCTTGTCCATCTCTGGCGTGTTGTGCGCTGTTTTAGTCTTGTTTTCCCTCTTTTTTTTTTCTTTTTTTTTCCAGCATGGTGGGTGGTCGACTATCCTTGTACAACTTCAGTCGGCTCCCATTGATCATTCCTATGAGGTCTGCGCCTGCTAAATATCATAACTGTACCGCTCCTTTGTATGTTACTGATTTGACCTCGCATGGTCCTAGCTAGTGCATTGTTAGCTTCCCTGGGTGTTGAAGAAATTTACTTTTGTAGAGAAATACCAGATCTCCTTCCTTGAACATTTTCCTCTTGATGTGTCAATCGTGCCATGATTTGTCTCTTGCTTTTTGCACTTGTTGGTGTAATCTTGCCAGGATTCAGTCTTCCTCCATCAACAGTAACTGATTCAGTCTCTCCTATACTGTGCCTTGTTCTATCATTTGTGTGATCGTTGCTACACATAGACTGGGCATTAGGAATTCTAACGACATGACTGCTTCTTGGCCATAGACTAGTTTGAATGGTGTGTGCCCTGTCAAATTTTTGCATGTGGTCCTATATGCCCATAATAATGTTGGTACCTTGAGGTCCCAATCATCTCTGTTGACGTTACATATCTTTGTTAGTGCATTCTCTAGAATTTTGTTGAAGGCTTCTATGGTGCCATTTTCCTGTGGATAATACTGTGTGTTTTTTTGGTGATGAACTTCAAACTCTTCAAGCATGGCATGGATGGTATTGTTTATGAAGTGTGTTCCTTGGTCGCTCATCAAAACTCTTGGGCACCCAAATCTAGTAGTTACTTGTTCAAACAAGAAGTGTGCAGTTGTCTATGTGCTACAATATTTTACTGGTGCGACTTCTGCCCATCTTGTTAAGTATTCCATCACAATGATAATGTATCTTTCCCTGGTTCTTTTGGCTGGTGAGTTAATTGGTCCCACAAAGTCTATTGCCCATTTTTCGAATGCCTGTAATGTCACTTGTGGTCATAGTGACATCTCGTCCCTCCTGTTGGGTTTGCCTATCCTTTGATAGACATCACATCATTGACAATACTCTTTCGAGTCTATGTAGATCATTGGCCACCATAATCTTGTGTGTAGTACCTTCTGTACGGTAGCTTTTCCTGCATAATTCCCTCCTGCTATTCCCTCGTGGGCTTCTTCTAGAATTATTGGTTGTTCTTGGTCTAGGACGTATCTTCATAGGATGCTATCTGCACCCATCTTGAATAGATGTCCTGCGATCAATTGATAGTCGGCTCTGCAAACTACCAGGTTATTCTTCTGCGCAGTGGTATATTCTTGCGATGAAGTACCTGTGCTCAAGTACTGGATGATATCTGCGAAGTATTCATCAACAATCTATACTAAGAATAACTATGCATCTGGAAACTTATTTTCTAAGTTCATTGGTTCTTCTCTATTTGTGACCCTTGATACGTGGTCAGGTCCTGCATTCAATTTACCTGGTTTAACTATGACTTCGAAGTCAAATTATTGAAATAGAAATAACCATCGACAGATTCTCCCCCCCAACACTGGCTTGTTGACTAGGTATTTCAAGGCTGAGTGATCTGTAAACATCTTAAAGTGTTTTCCCAATAGGTAATGTTTAAAATTTTGGAGTGCATAAACCATAGCGAGGCCTTCTCTTTCTGTCGTGTTATAATTTTGTCCTGAGTTTGATAATTTTCTTTTTGTGAATACTATCGGGTGGTCCAAGTCTCCCACTCCTGATTGTGCTAGGATAGCTTCAAGTTCTATCTCTGATGCATCTACATGTACATGGAATGTCTTCTCCCAATCTGGAAATACTAATATTGGTGCAGTGACCATCTTTTCCTTCAGGGTATCCAGACCGTGTTGACACTCATCATTCCATTAATACTTTGTATCCTTCCTTAAAAAAATTTCCATCGGTGCTATGATCTACACATAGCCTTTGATGAATTTCCTATAGTATCATGTGTGTCCTAACGTTTCTCTTAACTGGCAGACTTTTTTCGGTGCTGGTAGGTTGACAATGATTGCAATTTTTGTCGGATCCATTAGCAAACCCTGTTTGCATACTATGTGTCCTAATAGTATCCCAAATGGTGTTGCAAATATGCATTTCTTGATATTCAATGATATTTGGCACTGTCTGCATCGTTCTAACATCATTCGTAAAACTTCTACATGGTTTTTCAACAGACTATAGACTGTCTAGTCATCCAGGTATACTTCAATAAATTGATGGATGAATTCCTTGAATGTTGCAATGACCATCTGGAGAATATCGCAGGTGCATTCTTCAGTCCGAATGGCATGACTGTATACTAATAATATCCCCATTCTGTCGCAAACGTGGTATTGTGTCTATCCTTTTGTGCTATCTTAATCTGATGATATCCTGAGAATCCATCAGTTAATGAGTAAGCTTCGTGGCCCCCCACATTCTCTAATACTTCATTCGTGAACGGTGTAGGGAATGGGTCGTGTAGGCATGCATCGTTCAACTTTCTCAAGTCGACGCATATCCTGATTCCTCTTCCCTGTTTCTTGTCCTATACTACCATTGGGATTATCCATTATGATTCTTCGGTTGGTTCGATGATGCCAGCTTCGAGCAATCTATCGATTTCCTCTTTAAATTTTTGTTTATATATGGGGTTCGATCTGTAGGGTCATTTTTTAGTAGGTCTCGCATCAACTCTGAGTGGTATCTTCATTTCTCCTAATTCTCCAGCTATACCCTTCATCTCTATAAAGGTTGTGGGAAAAAGGTCGTTGTATCCGCGCAACAATTCTATGATGATTTCTAGTGTCTGTTCGTCCCAGTAATCTCCAATGCTGACCATTTTGGGATACTCAGCAATCCTGATGTTAACCTTCTTTATCTTGATTGGCGGAGAGATTACTTCTGACTCTAATGGTGTTCCTTCCACATATCTCTCTCCTTTGACTTCTTCGATCTGAATATTGCACGGATCATCTTCATCTGGTGCTTCCTCCTATACATGGTAACATGATAGTAGTTCCTTGACTTTCTGTTTATTCCATTTTCGTTCCTCTGTGATCATTTCCACTTTCGGTTCTTCAATGAATATGACGTCTCTGATACGTTTTAGGGCCGCGTCTATGTTGGGGTTCTCATGCTCGAATGAGAAAGTCACTGTGAAGTTCTGTTGGAGTGTCTCCCATTTCTTGGTTTCTTTGCTCATTTCCTGGTTCGTATACCAATTTGTTGGAATGTCGTTTAACATATGAATGAAGACGTGAGACCATTCCTTTGGTGGTGTCTTTTTCCACAGTGTTTTACACACCTCCAAGTGTTCTTCTAGTGTTCCTAGTCCATCGTATTTATGTTGTTGGTTACATGTTCATTTTGCTCCGAACCTTATGCATAGTAATCACTTACATTGGCACCAATATGTGATAGTCTCCTTGTGTGCACCCCACCATCTTGCAAGTGTGACCTTTAGTGCTAAATTTAGTGCTAGTAATATCCGGTTTTCGAATACTTCGTCTTCATATTGTGTTAAGAAAGTTTCCAAATCATTTAGTCTGTGGAAGCTGGGTGGTTCTCTGATTTTCGTGCCTACCCACCGTACTGCGCGGTTTATTCTTGCACATCTTCTCATGGATATTTCGTGTAGTCTCTGCTGCCAATTTTCTAACTTGATGTCTGAGTCTGTTGCACATGAACTAATGCTCCACCAACTGAGTACCTTGTCTGCAGTTGGGTTTATGTATTTCTCATCGTGCGCAGTTGTTATGTACAACTGGTCAATCTCTTCTAAATTCAGACAAGTGGGTTCTATGAACTTCTCTCCTTCCGATGGATCTAGTGGTGCTATGACCCTGTAGTCTCCCGACTCAAATGTCATTTTTTTGGTTTTCAAATTAATTATGGCCTGGTTGTCGAACACCCAATATAGACCAAGTAGCGCTGGGTAAGGTGTGGTGTCATATACTATTTCGATGACTTAAAAGTCTTCCTTAGTGCACACACCATCCAGATATTGTTCAAGGATAAATTCGTGAGTGCGGACACAGACCAATCTCCACAGATCCACCCGGATCTGGAACAAACCGTGACAGAATACTACTCTTTCCCTAGTTCTAAAGTGTTGAATGGACAAGAGAGGAAGGATGATATACTTACTTGTGAAAGCTCTCCTTATCTCTGTTGATCCTCGCTCTGCTACAATGCTCTTGTGTCGTCCAATCACAACAACACAAACCAATCACAACAAAAGCATTAATATGTTCAAAACTCTAGACTATACATGTGATCAAGGAATCATGTAATAAGATGACATCA
>JZKD02S1672760.1:466879-489764 GCA_000966675.3 Picea glauca
ATCATCCCTTCAATATATAGGAAAGGATTGTGTAGTTACTTGGATAGAATGTAATCCCAAGATATCTTGAGATTCATGAATTTGCCAACCATTCGAACTCCAACTCATCCTTCTAAAAGATTCCTTCTAGAAGGATCGAGAACTTATTCGTTTTCTCCATTAAGAATCATTTCCGCACCCTGACCGTTGACACAGTGCGGAAGGTCCGCAGTCTGACTGAATGCAGCCTGCGGAAATAAAGCATTTCCGCAGGACAATATATATGCAGCCTGCGTACTGTCTTCAAAAGAGTGATTTTGAGAAACTGACAAGTGTAACTTCCTTCATGAAAATGATCTTAAAGAAGAGTTAGATCTTCTATCACCATGTCATAATCATGTCATCATCTTGATAACCAAAAATGTGGATAACATATATACTATCACTCCTTTCAGTATACCTATTGGTAGGACTCTATGTTGATTTGTTAGCTTTAATTGAATGGTTGAGTATCCCAATGTGGGTTCTCCCATGCATTTCCATGTGGTCTTTGGTAATACATTCACTTCCGAGCCTAGGTCTAGTATAATATCTCCCATATTGAAATCCCCAATGTTAGCATTTAGTCGAAATTCCCTACTTGTTCTTCTTCTTGTGTGTAGATGGTTGATCATTTTCAGTTCTAGCTTTAGTTCTGTTTCACTAGTACACTTCTCTAGGATGTTTTGCAATATTTTGACAGATGAAGGATCAATTAAAACTTTGACACATGATTGCAAAAATCCTTTGATAGTACTTTATTATCCCTTGGGTTGTATTCTGTTGGTATGGTCTAGCGATGGAAACATCTCACATTCCAGAGCTTCCATGCTCTACTGTGCAGTGGACGTTGTGCCCTCCTTCTGAAATTCTTGTTGGCCTTCTGTAAAGATCTCCTTTTCCTTGTGCACATTGAACTGCTTCTTGGGATTAGTGTTATTCTTTACCCATTGGTTCTGCGCTGGTTCTTGTCGAACTATGTCGTTTCCTATTTTTTTTCCTCCTCAAGTGACTATGTTGATGTTCCATCCGTCATCCCTTGCTTTGGCTAAAATCCACTAAACATTTTAGCTATTTTGGTTCCTTTTTTCATGAATCTTTACAAGTAATTTCAGGCATTCCTCTGTATCATGGTCCGATTTCCAACAATACATACAAGTCGTTGGTGGAAGTGGACACTCTCGTGCATAATGTCCTGGTTGCTAGCAATTGTGAGATGTGACTGGTCCTCTACCATGTCTGAAAATTCCTCTAGCTCATCCTGCTCCTCTATATGTTGCACAATCACCTTGCGACGCGTTATACTTTGGTCCCTGATTATACTATGTGTTATTGTATTGGGGTTGTGCCGGGTTGTACTGCGACTACGCGTTATTGTAAGGTTGTGGTCCAATATTATATTGCAGCTTCACAGTGTTGTATGGGGCGGGGGATTTATTGAACTGTGGTGCTACTTTCCCAGTCATCATTTCGGCCTATACCCTGTATGTGTCTAATGTTCTTTCCTGCATCAGCTCCATAGTTCTGCAATCTTTGTCGTCGTGGCCCACTGATTTGCAAAAGGTGCAATATGAATTCTTTGGGACTGTTCGGTATTTCTACATCATTGTGCAGTGATAAGGGTCGTGACCCAATTTCTTTCATATTTCACACCATAATCCTCCCTATGGTAAGGGGTTTGGCATACCTTTCGCCATATACGATGCGAATGTTGGGCACTCATTCTTATGGTGTCCTTCCGTCCTGCAGGTAGTACACCAAATGGCTTCTCATTTGTCCTTGTTCTTATTATGGTTCAGCTGAAATGTTAAGTTCTTCAAATACTCCTTAAGCTCTTCAATAGCTAGGTCCATCTGTTGGTACTGGTTCTCTTCCAATTGTAAGGCTACCTGTAGAGCCTCTGCCTGCGTCTGAAACTTTTGTTGTCATAATGGATATTTTAAGTGTGGCAGTAGTGAGTTGACAAATAGGTGTCGATGTTTCATATCAGTCATAAGGTATTTTAACTTTCTTTTTAATCTCTTGAATCTTTGATCAATCTCCCATACCGATTCTCCTGGTTTCTATCTTATTTCAATCATCTCGTTCATGTACTAATCCTCTAAGATCGGCTTCTGGAACTCATTTATCAATAATTTCTTAATGTCGGCCAGTGTCCTTGTCATCCCAGGAACATTGTTCGTGTCTAGACTCATGTACCAATCTACTGTGCGGTCTCTTAGCGTGATCGCTAGCTGCATGAGTTTGGTATCTTCATCGGTGATCTTTTTTTCTTCCTAGATCTTTGTGCAAATGAACAAATGCTTCTTAGGGTCTTTTTTTGTCCTAATACACACTTGCTAACGTGAGCTAAGTCTGGCTCACTTAGTGTGTCCTCGGAGACACAATGTCTAGGTTCTCAGTCCACACTGTCACTTTGACTGGAACCTCTTCCTTCTAGGCTTACTCCTAGGGAAGCCAAGGGGGGTAGTCCCTAGTTACTAGATTGATTTTAGTGTTTAAGGTTATAGGAGTTAGTTTTAATTTGTTAAAGGGTAAAAGGAAAACTAGCCTAAGATGTTAAGGCAGCAAATGCAAAATGCAAGTCTAATCTAAATGTCAATCAGCCCTTTCCCTAAGTCAACTAAGACTAGTGCCTAAGGTTGGGCAATGAGGTCAACTAAGTTTGAGGGTGGTTTATTACAAAGTTTTTACAAATGAAATAAGTTAAAATACCCAGAACTTAGAGATTACAATTACTTACAAAAGAATAAAGATCATACAATGATTCCACAAGATACAAGTAAATACAAAGATACAAGAAGATGTAAGTGAGATCAACACATGAGCCAAGCATGCCCCAATAGCACTTACTCTATTGGAATGCCTTCACTGGCAACCATAAAAGCACTCAAGACTCAAAGAAGGTGATGCCTCCCTAAGTGGGATACTCAACCCCTTCTTGAGTCACACCATAAAACAAATGAACCAAAAGATATTCATTCTTTAACTCAATTGCTCAATAAGACATGAAACATCAAAGACATCCACCATGAAGTTGCAATAAAGATATAAGCATGAAATTATTATTAATGTGTGTTCCTAAACATACCTCTAAGTCCCCCAAACACACAAAAATGATCTATGCAACTATATGGTTAAGGAGTTGTTTAAAAGTTAGATAAATTTTAGTTCCCTCCCCCTAAACTATGTTGGTGCTTTAAACTTCCCCTTCCCTTGGCCAAATGACTGCCAAGTGCTCAAGATAGTAAGGCAACGAGGCCAACCCTAGCTTTCCAGGTCATCCTTGACAATAAGAGTACTTCCCGGAGAGGATCCCCTTAAGGATCATGGGACGGTCCCCCGCCACTTCCTTCCGTTGTTTTCCTCAAACCCGTTTTAGATGGTGGAGATGGCTGAATAAGGCCCCTAAAAGTTATCTAAGTGTTATTATGACCCTCGGGTGGGTCTTTAGGTGTGTTGGGTTGCTTTTAGGAGAGTTTTAAGCACTTCAAATTTTACTTTTTAGCGCATGGCCGAATTGAAAATGTTGGTGAAAATGTGCTTGCAAGATGTAAATTAAAAGATCATTAACACATCAAAACATAAATGGAAAAGTTACAAGAGATAGTACCATTCATTCATTAACCATTCCACATGTAGACTTAAAATTTAAAGGTGAAAGAAGATGTGCTTGAAAGATTGCTTAAACCATAAAATGTAACATGAATGAAAAGAGCATTAAACAAAGATGATTACTATAGCATCACATCACCATTTAGACATTCAACTTGCAAAAATAAAGGGCAAGAACAGCTTGCCTTATGAAAATGGAAATGAGAGTTAAAGATTAATCATTCATCAACATATGTTATGTGTTAAACCCATGTGAAAGATAGATATGCTTGAAAAGTAAAGATTTAACAAGTTAATTCTTAAACCATGAATTAGATCACATGTGCTATATAAACCAACACTTAGAAAATGGATGAGATGAATGAATTAGACCAAAGATTAATTTTACCACTTGAGCATGACTTAGATCATTCACTCATGAGACATTATAAACATGTAAAGGGAAATAACTTAAAAGATTAGAACAAGATTATTGTGATGACTACTCTAGATTATATTTTAAACCATAAGAGCATGTAATCATCAAAATAAATTAGTTTCTCTTAGACCTAGCGATTTTGGGGATTACTCTCCCAAGGTGCAGGCACATTAACTTATTAGATATGAAAAACTTAGAAAGAATGAAACCACTTACAATGGCCAAGTTGGAAGCAAGCCTACCATTGTTGGTCAAAGAGGGTTATTAGCAAATTAACAAATTATTAAAATGAAACAAAAAAATAAATGAAGAACTTGAAAGGAAGGCAAACTAGCCTAGCCCAACGATATTGGGGATTTCTCCCCAAGGTGTAGGCACTACTATGTTAGTTTATGATTATAGACAAAAAAAATCAATGAAATAATGAAAGAAAGTTTGAATTTACAAGGAGAAAGGTTGGGAGATAGTTACCCAATTAAGATGGGTTCTTGGGGAATTCTTCTAGATAGATTTGGGCAGCGTTTCCCCCTCTTTCTGGTAAGAACCTGCAAAAAACAGCAAGCAAAGCTTGCTGGAAATGCTGCAAAACACACACAAAATGTCAAAAAAAATTCTGTTTTTACACAGAAATTTTTTTACATAAAAATCTGCAATAAAAAGTTGATATTTTGACCTATCTAAGAGTGATATAAAGCTGAAATACAAATAGAATGTATGCAGAAAAATAAATAGAACAAGAAAGCAAAGAGTGTGAGAAGGTTTTAAAGGTAGGCTCGTTCTTGATGCTAGCCCAATAAATCCTTTGAAGCAACCTGCAAGACTCAAAGCAATATGTGAAGCATGGAAATAGATAACAATATTGAAAAGACTATGAATGTGAAATACTTCAAACCCTAGGCTATCCAATAAGCATAAACTAGCAAGAATACTCTTTACTAACCTACTCTTAGCAAAATACTTTACCATAGATCTATTCCAACCACACATAGAACATGAACAATACAATATCACCTCATATGAAAGAAGAAAACCAGAATACTCTTGGATGTCTTCAAAATCTTCCAAAGCTTTTTATTCCAAAATGTGAGAGTGTTGGAGAAATACTTGCTCCAAGATCTCAAGAGAAATGAGTGAAATGGTAAGATGGCAAGAGAAAGATAGTGGAAGTGAAGAGAGATTTCAGCATAATAACAGTAGCTCAAAGATTGGTGAGTTGGGATTGAGGAGAGGGATCTATTTATACTTGGAGAGGCAAACCTACCTCTCTTGGATCAATGCCAAGTGTCCACCACCAAGCATAAGAGTAGATCTCAAGGCTAGGGCACACCATCTAGGGTTTGAAAGCTAGATCTAGGGTGTAGAAAAAGTAGGAGGTGTTGGGATCAAGCAAAGAGGTGTGGGAGGCCTTGGGATTGATGCCAAGGAAGGTGAGAGCTCTCAAATAATTTTTAAAAAATCATTTGTGGAGTTTCTAGAAGAGGGGGGGCATAACTCCTCTTGGAGGGGGCAAAAAAAGTGTAAAAATGAAGAAATGGAGGGGAATTAATGAAAGAAAAGGAGTGGGATCATCCTAGGAGGTGATGTGGGGGTCAAAGGGAGTCATAACTCATGAGAGGGGCCCCCAAATAACTCACAACAACCTCCACCAAGGAAAAACGTCACTTCCCCTAGGGGGCCATGATTTTTTAGTGTAGAAGGTGGGTAAGGGGTTAGAATAGGTTGGAAAAGGTTGGGAGGGTTAGTTAAAGTCTAATCTTGCTCTTTGCCACCTTATCACTCACTCAATAACTCAAAAATTACAATAATTACAAAAATGACTTAGCGATTAAAATTGCTATTTTGACTGACTTTAACTCCGGGTGGACAAATGCATAGCAAACTTTGTCCGACTGAGCTGAAACTTGGTCTATGGGTGTAGGGGGAGATATTCCATTTCTTTTGAGCACAAATACCCCTATCAAAAGCCCAAAGACCCAGTTTTTACAATATTTTCTCAAAAAACATTTAATTAATTAAAAAAAAACCTGTCTAGACTCGACGAAATTCCGCGAAACTTTCTACACTGTCTGGCATGGTCATTTACATCATTCCTAAACAATAGCTACCAAAGGATGAGACCATTAGAACTTTTTTCACCACTTTGGAGGAATTATTGCATGTGTGGAGGGAAAAACTCATGGGAAGTCAATCAAGCTCGAAAGCCCAATTGACAACCTGAGGATAAAAAACCCTCGGTGAAAGGAACTCTTCCAATGAAAACATCCCAAGGTACTTGACCTAACTATGATCCATGCAGACTTATTACATTATCAACCCACGCAGAGGTGCAGAAATTTCGTTTACAAAAATTCTGTTGGAGCATCAAATGCCTAAGTAGAACCAATATTGTCTTCAAGATAACTGCATCAGGTGATGTATACTTCATGGCACATGAGTTGACCCCTAGTTGAATAGGCGGTCAACAGGGTCTTCGGTTGCTTCTCCGTGAAACTTTGGTAACCTGATGGTAGGATCATGTCCTGCCATTCTGAATACTGAACTACTCCCTCCTCTGTGTGGTGTAGATACTTGACTAAGGTTGCCTGAACTGGCTCCTCCAATTGTTGCTCCTTGTATATATCTACTTCCTATTATCGGATTTCCTCTGAACTTCGGTTTTCTAAACGGTGGTGTTCTCTTTGGTGTATTAGTCGCACATGGGTTTATGGGTTCCACACTGACATTAATATGGAAGGAATGGTTGCCTTCTCCTTCTGTTCTTGAGCCTCTTGTTTTCTGCTCATAAGTGGTGCATAGGATTTCTTCAATCTTCTCCACAGCCCAAAGATCCTCTACCTCTTCCTCATTGCTCACCAAGCCCTCCCTCTCATCTATGACTCTCTTCTTGGTGTTCATCTTATATTGATATGGTGCTCCGTTACGTGTCATTCATGATGATGCCAAGATCCACTAAAGCTGGTCGTCATTCATCAAGATTGGGTCCAAGGGTTGCTCCTCCTTCTAGTATTTATAATGCCCTCCTTCCATTCCTCCTCTCTATGCCAGTGATTCCCTCCTTCCCCCATGCATGCAGGAAATTCTAGTTGTCTGATTCCATTGTCATTACACCTTTGTTATATAGCAATATCTTGATATAAGTATACAGTGATTGAATGTACCTTCCTCTGGGTCCTCGTAGAAACTCTTTCTCGACTGTGTTGTATGACTTTGTTGTGTCTACTGCAAATTCTGTAATGAAGCCTGCCACAATACTGTCAAGCCAAAAATCTACTGCGCAGGTGAATTTGTTGTTCACCCACTGCAACTGCTCGATCTGTACTGGAATCCAATATAGTTGTCGAATCTGATTCGTCACATGGTTATCCTTTAACCTTAAGATACACTCATGTAGTAGATGCGGGAAATCATAGAAAAAGACTTCATGTAAATCAGTAAATATGTATTTATCCAGGTATTTACGTAGTTTAATTATGGAGTTTCTATTGTCTTTTTGTGCAAACTCTAGTTCTTTAGTTCTCAACCAGCCCTCGATTTCTTCTTTCGTGGGGTTCCAAGGTCTCAACATTCCCTTCTAATGGCTCGTCGCTCTTTTGTTCCGCTCTTGTGGGTCTCGTTCACTCTATCTTGTCTACTCAGTCCTTTCTTGTTGTTCTTAACGCGACAACGGAACCATTTGTTGGTTACTCTTCCTTTCTCATGTCATCTGAGTGATTGACCCAGGGTTCATGTCATTCGGGGTTCCAACAAAGCCTCTAAAACTATTGACCCTCCTGGTAAACCAGAAGGCAACATAATACATGGAAGTACTACACAGTCTCACTCGAGATAACTTTAAATGGGTGGTTGTAACACTCGGGTGTTTACAGCCTAGGATAGAGTAGGAGATAGGGGTTTCTTGACTAAAGTCATGAATCATGAGCTATTGGCATAATCTACTTATTTCTCTCAGTCGCATACATATGTTTAACGAGTTACTTTCCAAACAGCATAAACAGATTCATCATAATGTATTAACTCATTCAACAAGCATAACCATTAATTTATGAAAGAAAGTAAAGATAGGCATACATTCATCACATTGCATAAATATTACCGTGGTTCACCCCCTCCTGGGCTACGTCCACAAAGATTTGGCTCTGGGATCTTTTATTATGGTAGTTGTGCATTTTTGACATCATGCGCTTACAATTCTCCACCAAAGTGCATACATGAGGCGAACTAGATCACACCAGGCTCTACGGCCTGCGATCTAATCCTCTGATCTACCTTCCCTCTTCTCTTCTTTGCTCAACAACTTACAAAATTGGTTCACATAATCAAAATCATTACATACTGCATTCACCCATGCGTAGCTATGTTAACAAAAACTAACTAACCAACCTCTATATGATACCTTCGTATCCATATTTATACATTTCGGGCTCTTCAGCCATTTACAATGTATTACCAAAACCCTAACCCTACAGATGTTAGGTATTCCTCCCATGCGCGTGTTGTTCTTCCTCCAGTTGTCACTTTCCTTGTGCAGGCTTTCTTGCATGTGTGCATGCTATTATTTTGTCAGTTGTTACTCCAGTTTCTGCACACTTTCTTGCCCACGATCGTCCTTATCTTCCCTTCGGCCTGGTGCCAAAAATTACACATGGTGATGCCCTAGGTTGGATATACCCCTTTTGGATCAATTCTTGGATATGAAATTTGATCTCCTCATTTTCTAATAGAGAGTGGCTATACTAGCCCATTGGGTAGTGGTGTGATGGGGGTCATATCGATTGAATGCTTGGCCTGACAGTGTAGAGGTACCCCAGTGGGTGAGGAGAATATGTCTTTGTATTCTTCCACAACCTTATCCACTTTCTTCTGCTGAGTGGAGAGATTGGTCATGGAGGCCATGTGTTAGAGACATTTCTTGTCCTAGGCACAAGAGTATTTAGGTCTGCAAGATGCACGAGGAGCACCCGAAAGCAGCAAGGAAAAATCTCGTTTTAAGGCTTCCAAGCACGTAAGAGGGAAACGTTATGTTGTTGACGGTCCAAATTCATCCATAAGGGCAGATCAACGGTCATCGGGATATCGGGGCTACCAAGTTAACCGATATATAGCGTCAGAGAAAGCACCCATATTTCAAGCCTAAATCTGGGTCGTCCGATCCAGCGACACATAGTGCAAGATCTAGTCGGCATATCGGCATTCGGGAGTTCGAAGGGTGAAAGTCCCTCATCTTCTCACATCTCGAAACCCCGAACCCCAGAGTGCCGAAAGTGCCCAGAGTCGGGCCCGCAGTGCCACGATGCAGTCTCAGCCGCTCATCCAAAGGGGACACCTGGTGCACGATTAGGCTCCTCACCTTTTCGCTCATCGTGATTTCAAGGTGTAAGGAATAGCTCCGTCATTTTCCCGATGCTCGAGGTGCCAGGAGCGTCCAGGACTCGGGCCCACATCGTCACCGAGCAAGTTCAGGACTATCAGATCTGGGAGAGACGTGTGGCGACCGATTAAGCCATCTCGGCGTTTCGCTCATCACAACTGTGAATAAGCAAGGATTAACTCCTTCTATTCGCAAACGCCAAAAGCGCTTTGGGAATAGACTCAGGGTCACAGCCCGTGGTCACTTGGGGAAGAAAGGAGCTATGAAAAAAGAGGCTAAAGGTGTCGAGTCTAGTCGCAAAAGGGGTCATCATGATCTCCATGCGCCATTTGATTCAGCCTCGATCCTAGTTTTTCGCCTGGAGCAAATGAAGATGAGAAGGGGTGGTTGAAACCTCTCCTCAGGCATTAAGTGTAAAGTATGGATAATCTGGCAAGCGGTCTGCTCAAGAGGGTCCTGTGTACCCATTTTTCTAAAGAAGCCATATCGAGTCTTCGACCAGCCAGAGGAGGTCTACACACGCTAGCTCGGCACTTAATGGCTCAGGTACTCCCCTTGCAGAAGCCATGCGCAGTAAAGGGGGCATCTGACAAGAATACTTGCCTGAATTTGGCTGAAGGGACACCAAGCCTCGGATGACTGAGTCTGCCGATGTTGGGCGATTTTCTCTGAGTATATAAACTCAGTCTTTGTATTTTGTAATCTATCAATGGTTAAGCAAGGCTCCCGGTTGTAAAACTTTAATGAAGCACTGTTATTCTGGTTATGCATGGACTCTGGAGATTTCTTGTCTTATGAATGTTAGTTTCTTTCACGTCTTTGTTTACACTGTGTTAGAATGACTCGGAATTGGAGAATCCAGTCGAGTTGTAACTGTTATAGAATGATGTAGATTGGATCAATGTAATAGTTGCATTGTTTCTGATCGGTCCTTGTGATTTTCTTAAGCACTGAATGACTTGGAATTGGAGAATCCAGTCAAGTCCCCCTTTCAGTTTCTCGAAGCCCTGAACCAGAGGATCTCACATTCATAGTTTTTCTTCTACAAATTACTGAAAGGCCTATAGCCTGAGGTAGCTTGTCCACTCCTCTCACAAAGTATTCAACCTGCTCATTTTCAAATCAACCTACTGACTGAAGTTAGATCAAGATCTCCTTTGTTCCTTACATGCCGGACTTAGCCCCTGAGTTAGAGTGATACCTTCCTGAGTCTCTACCCATTTGATCACCCATTAAAATATACTGTGACATAAAACTGATGGGTGTTGGGTTTTGCTCCTGCTGCAATCCAGGAGTGACTTTCGTCACCAACACTTCTAGCACCATTGCCAGGGACGAAGTTGAAAATTTTCCCTGAGATCGAATGACATTGAACCTCTGATTCCGAAGGTGCATCAGGTATCAGAGCCTTGGAAGATTGCTACTGTGCATATGTCGACTTCATTGTGACGACTCCACTATGGTGATCATGTTGTATCAATTGTGGCTTTCAGAGGCAGGCACACACAGTCCCATCCACAGCTGCCTCTAGCTGCACTTGAAGCTGATTTGGAGGTAGTTCTCGAAAAAGGAAAGGCCTCTGAAGGAGAAGTGGTTGTCGTCGAACCAGATAATCCTCCATCTCCTTCTGTAGGAACTCCATTCTCTCCTCCTCAGTTTCCTAGCAGACCGCTTTTTGAAGTTTCCTGTTTCCTAAATTTCGGGAGTGTTCCCATTGAGGTTTCCCCCCCTAGTCTGGGATTGGAGGGAGAAATCCTTGTCACTCCCCTCTCCCCTGAAGCTATACCCTGGCGTAGGCCCAAGATCATAGAAGACTTTCCCACTCCTAGCTTTACCACTCCTCCTCTTCTTATTGTTGTCGCTTCTGCACAAAGAGATACATCCACCGACTTAAGCTCTCTAGCCTTCTCCCTAAATCCCCTGTTGTTTCCCACTCCCCTTAGAAGCTCATCCCCAGTATCCCCTTACCAAGATCCTTCTCCTCCCAGTTCTCCTCCACGTAATATCCCTATGGCAGGAGCGAATCCCACCATGACCAGAATGGAGGCCATTATAGTTTCTAGGTATGCTCCCCTCGTGCTACCTCAGCCTCTCAATGCCCTCCCAGCAGATGGTTACCTCAAACAGCTACCCAAGTTTACAGGTGAGGGGGACATAACTATAGAAGAACACCTAGAAGCCTTTTACAGTTTTACAGATGATAATGTTATCATGCATGTAGACTTATGGATGAGAATTTTTGTCCATAGTCTTCAAGGCGAGGCTAGAAAATGGTTCAAGCCCCTGCCTCCTGGATCTATTAATGGGATTGAGGCTTTGGATAATGCCTTTTTGAGACAGTGGGGAGATAAAAAAGACTTCATGTATTACATGACAGAGTTTGGGTCTTTGAAGAGAAAAGAAGGAGAGTCTGTCTCTGACTTCTCCAAGAGATTCAATAAAATGTACAATAAAATCCCTGCTGAGATAAAACCCTCCGAAGCTTCTACAAAGATCACTTATGCTAGCACCTTTGATCCTGATTTCTGCCTCCTATTGAGGGAAAGAAGAGCCACTACTCTGGCCCACATGCAGAATGCAGCCATGGAGGTAGAATCTAACGTATTGGTTGTTGACCGACTCAGGAAGACTGCTGGTAGAAACATATCCAGGCAGAGGCCTAAAGCTTCCTCATCCAGCTCCTCTCCCCTGCCTCTTCAGACAGATGAGATAGCTAGAATACTAAAATCACTATTAGCTAGAATGGAAAGGTGGGAGTTACAAGGGAAGCCCATGTACAAAAATCCCCAGAATGTTGATGGTAGAGGTTTCAGGAGACCTGATAACAATGGACCACGGGCCTTCCCAAGGGAACAAAGGGAAAAATACAGAGAAGATCAAAGGATTCAAACCCCTATCCAAAATAACCTGGTTACTCATGAGGGAGGGGAGGAGATAGATGAGTTTGACCCCGAGATTCACTGTGTTGAAGAAGCTCCTCCTTTTCCCCATTTGACTCAATCTGCATATGAAGAAACCCTGATGAGCATTCAAATTCATGAGTTAGGTAAAGGAGAAAAGGTCGGCCACACCGCTAACAGATACAATCTTAGGTCAAGAAAGAAAGAAGGAGACTTTGACAGCCAAGACCAGCCTCTCATAGCAGAAAGGTCCACTAAGTCTGCAACAACCACTACTAAAGAAAAGAAAGCTCAGAATGCTTCGTCGACAGTCAGAGAACCTGTCTCTGAGGTAAGGGAAGCTCCTAGGCCTGTTTCCTCCTTTAGTTTTAAGCATGAAATTCAGAAGATCAGAATTCTTGTTCCCCTTTCTGAGCTAGTTAAAAATGAAGACTTCAAAAGGTCCCTCTCCAAGCTGCTACAATCTGATTCCCCCCAGCCTCCCTCCGACTTAGTGAACCTTCAAGATGAGAAACCAGCAGTCATACTAGGTCCCATGGTAGAAGACAGAGATGATCCATCCCCTCCCTTCTACACCTCCCTGAACATATATGATAAAGTGTTGCATAATTGCCTCATGGATTCAGGAGCTTCCCACAACCTCATGCCCAAAATTGTCATGCAAGAGTTGGGACTGGAAGTGACAAAAGCTTATCATGATTTGTATTATTTCGATTCAAGGAGAGTGCAGTGTCTACGAGTCATCAAAGACCTGATGGTTTCTTTGTTTTAGCTGCCCATGAAGAGTGTGGTCATGGATATTGTGGTAGCTGATGTTCCCCCCAAGTTTGTCATGTTGTTGTCAAGGTCTTGGATTAAAATACTTGGAGGAACATTACAGATGGATCTCACATATGCCACCATTCCAATTTTTGGAGGGGAACACAGGACGTTGTACAGAGAAGCCCAGCTAGCCTATATTGTCAGTGACGAACCAAACCCCACTAATCATCCCATCTTTGCACTTGACACTGATTTAGGGTCTAGTTTGTTACAGATCACTGGAACTTCTGAGGTCCCTTTACAGATAAGAAAGTATCCCATTCTTAATCAGTAGATACCTCCTCCAACTACCTCTGTTTGGAATATGTTCTTTGACAGAGCTTCCTCCAGTATAGGCGTAGGCGGTGGGGTGATTTTCATATCGCCCTGTCAAGAGACCATATCCTTGTCATACAAGCTGGAATTTGAAACTACCAACAATGTGGCGGAGTATGAAGCTCTTGTTCTGGGTATGAGGGCTACAAAAGAAATGGGAATTGAAGAGGTGTCAGTGTTCGGAGATGCAGAATTGATAATCCAACAGGTCAGGAATGCTTATCAGGCCAAGAATCCTCGGCTCAGGAGTTACAAAAACGAGGTATGGGACCTGATTGATAATTTCTTCTCAGCTTTCAACATTACATTTGTCCCGAGGGAAGAAAATACCTCGGCCGACTCCTTAGCGGTCTCGACTAGTCTGTTCAGGGTCCCTTTACCGCCGAAGATCCATGGTGAGGTCGAAATAAGATACAAGCCATCCATACTGGACAATGTAAAGCATTGGGAGGTATTCGAGGACGATCTTGAAATCAAAAAATTTCTCCAATCCGTCGATGATTTTTCGGCATTGCACATTGATCAGGATCCTGATTCCAAAGGTGATCCTCCCTCTGAGGTATTCTTGAATAAAATTGTTAATCACCAGATTATTCAGTTGCCTAGCAATCACATTCCAAGGGGACTAGTCCCTTTATAAAGGATGTTCGACAAGAATGATGTGGCAGTAAAGGGTGATGTTTCAAATAAAGATGATGATATAGCCGAATGCAACATTGGCACACAGGAGGAGCCTAAGTTTATCAAATTATCAAGCAGCCTGTCCAGTGAGCAGAGGATGGAATATACTGAGTTATTAAAGGAATTCACTGACGTGTTTGCATGGTCCTATGAAGACCTCAAGACTTATGACACATCTGTCATTGAGCACAAGATCCCACTGAAAGAAGAGGCTAAGCCATTCAAGCAAAAGCTGAGACAAATAAATCCCATGTTGCTACCTGTCATGGAGAAAGAAGTGAAGAAATTGCTAGATGCCCAAATCATCGTCCCCTTGAGATATTCCGAATGGGTGGCCAATTTGGTCCCAGTAAGGAAGAAAAGTGGAGAAATCAGACTCTGAGTCGATTTCAGGAACCTGAACAGGAGCTCAAGGAAAGATAATTACCCCCTGCCCAATATGGAACAAATACGGCAGAGGGTAACTGGTGCATCCAGGATATCCATGATTGATGGTTTTTCTGGCTATAATCAAATATCAGTCATACCTGAGGACAGAGAAAAAATGGCCTTCACCACTCCTTGGGGCACATTCATGTATGCCAAAATGCCTTTTGGATTGATGAATGCAGGGGCAACATTTCAGTGAGCCATGGACATAGCTTTCATCAGGGAGAAAGATAAGCTTGTGGTAATCTATCTGGATGACATAACAATCTTCTCCAGGTCTGACAGAGAGCACTGCGGTCATCTGAGAAAAGTTTTTTTGAAATGTCGGAGGTTTGGCCTATCCTTAAATCCCATAAAATCTTTGTTTGCTATGAAGGAGAGGAAGCTATTAGGCCATATAGTATCAGAAGGAGGAGTAAGGATTGATCCTAGTAGGGTAGAATCAATTCAAACCATGTCACTTCCTAGATCCAAGAAGGAATTTCAAGCCTTTTTAGGGAAAATTAATTTCTTGAGGAGATTCGTCTCAAATTTTGTTGAGTTGGTAAAACATATCACAGCCATGCTCAGGAAGGGAAATGAAGTGAAATGGACCACCAAACCCATGGGATATTTTATCCAAATAAAAAGAGCATTGACCAAGGCTCCTGTGCTGATCAGTCTTGACTATTCCAAGGAGTTCCTAATTTTCTCTTTTGCTTCTTTTGATACAGTGGCAGCGGTCTTGTTGCAGAAAAATGAGGAGGGGCGAGAACAACCCATTTCCTTTTTCAGCAAGGCATTAAGAGATGCGGAGATCAGGTATGAAATCATGGAAAAATAGGCCTATGCCTTAGTAAAATCTCTCAAAGCTTTCAGAGTCTATGTCCTGCACTCAAAGGTGACCACATACGTTCCTTCAGCCTCTGTAAAGGACATCCTTGTACAACCCGACATAGATGGGAGAAGAGGTAAGTGGATTGCCAAGATCCTAGAGTTTGATCTGGAGATCAAACCCACTAAGTTGATAAAGGGGCAGGGTTTAGCCAAGCTTCTAGTTGAATCCAATTGCAAAGCCTTGGGGATTAGCTGCATCAACGCCTGTTCAGAAAATTTGTGAGCTGAGTCATCCAATAAGAATTCTCAAGGCACCTTATCACTAGCAGCATGCACCTGGTACAAGGATATCTTGTACTTTTTGCAAGAATTGAAGCCTCCTGATGGAATGAGAAAAAGCAAGGCGAGAGATTTAAAGCTCAAGGCGGTCAAGTATTGCCTCATTGACCAAGCCTTGTACTGGAAAGACCCTCTAGGGGTATTTTTAAGGTGCCTGGACCCACAAGAAGCCCAGAAGGTTAT
This sequence comes from Picea glauca, assembly GCA_000966675.3. NCBI lineage: Eukaryota > Viridiplantae > Streptophyta > Pinopsida > Pinales > Pinaceae > Picea > Picea glauca. Next base: position 482,784 of record JZKD02S1672760.1, read on the forward strand.
ATTTGATTTCCATAATGGCCTTTGCGGGGGGCATCATTTCTGGAAGACCACAGCTTATAAGATACTTAAGGCTGGATATTACTGGCCTACTTTATTCGCTGATGTCTGCAGAGAAATCAAAGCTTGCATCAAATGCCAAAGGTTCTCAGGAAAGAAACAACTCAGATCACTACCATTAAAGCCCATCATAGCTTCGGCACCTTTTCAGCAGTGGGGGGTGGAATTCATTAGAGAAATTCATCCTCCCTCAATCGGTCAACACAGATGGATCCTGACTGCGACAGACTATTTCACCAAGTGGATAGAAGCTACCCCCACCAGGAGTACTTCTCACAAAGTAATTATCAGCTTCTTGGAGGATATCATAGCCAGATTTAGTTGTCCCAGCAAAATCGTCACCGACAATGCTGCCTCTTTCAGGTCTGAGCCTTTGGTCAAGTTCTGTGAACAGTTTGAGATTTCGCTGATCCACTCTACTCCCTATTATCCTCAAGGAAATGGACTGGTGGAGTCTTCCAATAAAAGTCTGATCAAGCTCATTAAAAAATTATTGGAAGACAATAAAAGGGCCTGGGATTCAAAGCTCAAATTTGCTCTATGGACCGACTGGGTGACAACAAAGAAGTCTCTGGGCATCTCACCTTTCCAACTTGTTTATGGAACAGAGGTTGTTTTTCCTACCCAGCTCTCTCTATCTGTGGCAAAATTTCTCCAGGACCTTGAAGGAGAGCCCGACCATATGACTAGAAGGATTCATCAGATGGTGGAAGTTCAACAGATTAGGGAACATGCCATGCACAAGGCCTACCATCATCAGCAGAAGATCAAGCAAGCCTTTGACAGGAAGAGCAAAAAGAAATTTTTTGAGCTAGGTGATCTGGTGCTCAAATGAGATGCGCCCAGGTAGTATAGGGGAAAACACAGTAAGTTTGATGCCCTCTGGTTTGGGCCTCTCAAGATCTCTGAGGTATTTTCAAACAACACTTAAAGGTTGCAGGATTTGGAAGGCGAATAAGTTTTTGATGGCCCAGTGAATGGGCATTTCTTAAAAAAATGTTTTTTGTAGGCCACAGGCAGCTTCTTTTGTTTTGTAAATATTGTTTTCTGTTTTTTTGTTTTCGACTTAATAAATGACTCCATAGCCCAACAGCAAGGCACTGAATTTGCAAAAATATTCCTTAGAGCATCGCAAGGATGACTCTATCCCTCATGGAGCCTAATGTTAGCGACATTTCTTGTCCTAGGCACAAGAGTATTCAGGTCTGCAAGATGCACAAGGAGCGCCCGAGAGCAGCAAGGAAAAATCTCGTTTTAAGGCTTCCAAGCACGTAAGAGGGAAAAGTTATGTTGTCGATGGTCCAGATTCATCCATAAGGGTAGATCAACGGTCATCGAGATATCGGGGCTACCAAGTTAACCGATATATAGCGTCAGAGAAAGCGCCCATATTTCAAGCCTAAATCTGGGTCGTCCGATCCAGCGACACATAGTGCGAGATATAGTTAGCATATCGATATTCGGGAGTTATAAGGGTCAAAGTCTCTTGTCTTCTCACATCTTGAAACCCCGAACCCCGGAGTTCCAAAAGCGCCCAGAGTCGGGCCCGCAGTGTCGCGATGCAGTCTCAGCCGCTCATCCAAAGGGGACACTTGGTGCACGATTAGGCTCCTCGCCTTTTCTCTCATCGCGATTTCAAGGTGCAAGGAACAACTCCACCATTTTCCCGATGCACGAGGTGTTGGAAGCGTCCAGGAACCGGGCCCACATCGTCACCGAGCAAGTTTAGGACCATCAAATCTGGGAGAGACACGTGGCGCCTGATTAATCCATCTCGGCGTTTCGCTCATCGTAACTATGAATAAGCAAATATTAACTCCTTCTATTCAGGAACGTCGAAAGCGCTTTGGGAACAGACTAAGGGTCACAGCCCGTGGTCACTTGGGGAAGAAAGGAGTTGTAAAAAAAGAGGCTAAAGGCGTCGAGTCTAGTCGCCAAAGGGGTCATCGTGATCTCCATGCGCCATTTGAGTCATCCTCGATCTTTGTTTTTTGCCTGGAGTAAATGAAGATGAGAAGGGGTGGTTGAAACCTCTCCTTAGGCATTAAGTGTAAAGTATGGATAATATGGCAAGCGGTCTGCTCGAGAGGGTCCTGTGTACCCATTTTTCTAAAGAAGCCATGCCGAGTCCTCGACCAGCTAGAGGAGGTCTGCACACACTAGCTCGGCACTTAATGGCTTAGCTACTCCCCTTGCAAGAGCCATGCACAGTAAAGGGGGCATCTAACAAGAATACTCACCCGAATTCAGCTGAAGGGACACCAAGCCTCGGATGACTGATTCCACCGAGGTGATTTTCTCCGAGCATATAAACTCAGTCTTTGTATTTTGTAATCTATCGATGGTTAAGCAAGGCTCCCGGTTGTAAAACTTTAATGAAGCACTGTTATTCTGGTTATGCATGGACTCTGGAGATTTCTTGTCTTATGAATGTCAGTTTCTTTCATGTCTTTGTTTACACTGTGTTAGAACGACTCGGAATTGGAGAATCTAGTCGAGTTGTAACGGTTATAGGATGATGTAGATTAGATCATTGTAACAGTTTCATTGTTTCTAATCGGTCCTTGTGATTTTCTTAAGCGCTGAACGACTTGGAATTGGATAATCCAGTCAAGTCCCCCTTTCAGTTTGTCGAAGCCCTAAACCAAAGGATCTCGCATTCAGATTTTTTCTTCTACAAATTACTGAAAGGCCTGTAGCCTGAGGTAGCTTGTCCACTCCTCTCACCAAGTCTTCAACCTACTCATTTTCAAATCAACCTACTGACTGAAGTTAGATCAAGACCTCCTCTATTCCTTACATGCCAGACTTAGCCCCTGAGTTAGAGTGATACTTTCCCGAGTCTCTACCCATTTGATCACCCATTAAAAACTACCGTGACATAAAACTGAGGGGCATCAGGCTCTGCTCCTGCTGTAATCCAGGAGTGACTTCCGTCACCAACACCATGGATGTGGATGAAACCTTTCACTCACTTTGAGAGTGAATCATGAATAAGACAAACTTCTCGGTCTGAGAGATGGCCTTCCTCCATTGCTTGGCGGAGATCAAGGAAATGGCAATAGGTGGGACTACCTCGCGTATCCTATACAATTTCTTGTCCAAAGTAATAATAACACTATGAGACCTAGACATACAACACGACATTTCCATAAATAAGGTTGGCCCAAAAGAACATCACAAACTTCAAGGGGAGCGACATCACACAATACCTTATATTTAAAGGGCTTGATGTTGTAGGACAGGTGACATTTTTGGCTAACGCAAATATCACTTCCTTGGAGGAGCCATCCAATGGTGTATGGTTGCAGGTGCGACGTTGTCAATAGGGCCAACCACTTGATGATCTCCATTGAGATGAGGTTATTTTGGCTACTTCTATCAACGATGAAGTACAATGGAGTACCCTTCACCCACATCTGTGAATTAAAGAGGTGCTCACCTTCCTCTGGCTCATCAAGTTCACTGGGATGGATCTTGGTGGTAGCAACAGTGGCATTGGGTTCCGCATCAATAATTTGTCTCCCATTTTCTGGTTTTGACTCTGAGATGAAACTCACATCTGATTCAGAGGATTTCACCTCTGCTACCAATGACTTCTTTGAGTGACAATCAAGAGTGTTATACCAGGGGATCTTACGGAATTCGCACCACTTCCCGGTGTCTTTCTTTGTCTTTCCATTGTCCTTCTTTGTTTACGGCCTATACAGGTTGTCTTGAGGCTGTCCACATTTTCATTTCCCTTTGTTCTATGGGTTGGGGCTGCCCTTCCCTTGCTTCTGTTGTGAGGGGTTCCCAGACTGAAATTGTCGCATATTTTTTTTAATCTTCTGCTCGATTTTGACAGCATATCGATAGGCTACGCCCAAGGATGGGATTTCCAAAAAATCCATTTATGTCTAGATGTATATATGTAGGTCGTTGTGGTACTTGAACACCATATGTCACTCAGAATATTTGATACCCAACTTGGTGCACAATGTATGTAATACATTGGTGAACTCTGGCACTATTTGGTATATTTCCTGCCGCAGTGTGGTCCATCTTGTATACAAGTCTTCATAACTTCCAACAGGGTAGTATTGTTCCTTAATAACATCCTTGAAGGAACCTCAAGTGGGTGCAACTGCAAATAATGTAGATCCCTCTATTTCCTTTTTCTCATAGAAAGTCTCCCACCAATCTTTGACATGGGGGATGACCTCGAGGAGCCCAAGTGTAATGTTTTCTCTATCGAAAAAGTTGTGGACAGAAAAATACCCTTCTAGAAGATTTACCCATTTATCTATGGCATCCGCATCTATTTGAACTTCAAATATAGGAATATTTAAATTGATATGTACCTTGAAGGGGGCGATGCCTCCTCTTGAGGTAGATGTATTGCTTGTCGGCAATGGTCAAAGGATTTGTGCAAAGTTGTCCATCATATCATTCCTCTGTCACTCAAGAGCTTCCTCAAAAAACATTTTAAAAGTATCTCTCTTCCCATTGTCTTTATTTTTCCCCATCATGGAAGGTTTCTTAGGTGTGCGAGAGAAGTTGTCCTCAATAGAAACAAGCTCGAGACCCAACTCTCTATTGGTTATGGAGCCTAATTATCTTTCTGATTCAGAGGTCTTTTACTTTCAGTCATGTTTACACCCCAAAAGTATGTACACTCTTCCACGCGGGGTCTGAGGGGGCTATCCCCCCGGCTGGGAGGTCTGGGGACAAGCGGGCCCCCAGCGGGGGTTTGGGGGCAGCATCTCCTGATGGAAATTATGTTAGGGTTTTTTTCCCTAGAAGGCAACCCTCTTTTATGAGGGAAATGTATTGTGGCTATGTATGATGGTAAATATTGTATTCTGAGAGATGAGACTATGAGAGAAAGAAGAGGAAGTTACAATGGGTTTTGCTATAGGTTGTATCCCTTCATTTGCTGGATAATAATAAAGGAAGGACCTAGCAGTTTCTCTGGTGGACGTAGCCCACACTGGGTGAACCACATAAATCTGTGTCTCTCTTGTATTCTGTATCTTCTGTGTTTTGTTTCCGCATTTATTTTATTTTATTGCTTCGCGGTCCTATTTTTCTAACAACTGGTATCAGAGCGAAAGGTAACTCGCAGGAAAAGAGGGTTCCTGGTTCGAGTATGAGCAATGTCAGAAGATGGAAATTTTAGGGTCGAGAAATTTAATGACCAAAACTACCAATTATGGAAGATGCAGATGAAAGACTATTTATATCAGAGGGATCTATTCCTACTATTGGGCAGAATAAAAAAGAAGTCGACGGCTACAAAGGACGAAGAATGGGAGATTCTTGACATAAAAGCTCTAGGAATAATAAGGTTGAGCTTGGCAGCGTCGGTGGCTTTCAATATTTCCAAAGAAAAGGAAATGAAGGGTTTGATGGACGCATTGGCCAAATTGTATGAAAAACCCTCGGCGTCCAATAAGGTATTTCTAATGAAGAGATTATTTAATATGAAGATGTCGGAAGGTGGGTCTGTTGCAGATCATTTAAATGATTTTATTACAGTTACTAATCAACTAAGTTCTGTAAAAGTGGACTTTGATGATGCGGTCAGGGATCTTCTAATCTTGTGCTCATTGCCAGAAAGCTAGAACGGCTTGGTCATGGTTGTAAGTAACTCTGTCTCTGGTTCAAATACTTTAAAATTTGATGATGTTGTTGGTGTTATCCTTAGTGAGGAAATGCGACGAAAAAGCACAGGTGAGACATCAGGAAATACCTTGAACATGGAGAACAGGGGAAGACAAAAGGATAGAGGAAAGGGTTTTGGGAACCGTGGGAATTCTAAGAACGGCAGATCTAAATACAGACTTGGAAAGATAGAGTGTTGGAATTGTGGGAAGAAAGGACATCTGAAGAAAGACTACAAAGCTCCAAAGAAACAAAGAGATGGACAGCAGGAGAGAAATCAGGAAGCAAACGTAACAGGTGATGTGTTACAAGATGCTTTGATTCTTTCTGTAGATAATATTTCTGAGTCTTGGGTAGTAGATTCAGGGGCTTCATTTCATACCACACCCTATAGGAAACATTTTCTAGAATATGTTCAAGGTGATTTTGGACAGGTTCATTTGGGTGACGATGCACCATGCAAAATTGTTGGATGGGAAAGGTAAAAATAAAGCAACGCAATGGAAACCAATGGTTTTTGAAAGAGGTAAGACATGTTCCAGATTTAAGGAAAAATCTAATTTCAACAGGGCAGTTGGCAAGTGAAGGTTGTGTATCCATATTTATAGATAAGATGTGGAAGGTCATCAAAGGATCATTGGTGATAGAAAAAAGAGAGAAGGTAGGTACATTGTATTTATGTACTAGTAATACTGACTCTTCTATCTCTTTAGCTTATACAGGAGTGGATACAACACTGTGGCATCATAGGCTTGGACATGAGTGAGAAGGGGATGCAGATACTTCACAAAATAAATTTGTTGCCAGATCTTAAACAAATTTATTTGGACTTCTGTGAGCATTGCGTTTATGGAAAACAAAAGAGAGTCAGATTTCTCAGAGTCGAAAAAGAAAAGAAGAGTGAAAGGTTAGAGCTTGTGCATACAGATGTATGGGGACTAGCTCAGGTATCATCTCTTGGTGGCTCTCATTATTATATTACTTGTATTGATGATGCAACTAGAAAAACTTGGGTTTATTGCATTCGACAAAAATCTAATGTTTTTGATACTTTTAAGAAATGGAAAGCTTTGGTTGAGAATGAAACAGGAAAAAAGTTGAAGTGTCTCAGATCAGATAATGGAGGTGAATATTGCAGCAAGAAGTTTTACGATCACTATTCTTACCATGGGATTCGTAGAGAGAATACAGTTCCACAAACACCACAAGAAAATGGTGTGTCAGAAAGGATGAACAGGACAATCATGGAGCGTGCAAGGAGTATGAGATTGCATGCTG
>JZKD02S1672760.1:492429-527970 GCA_000966675.3 Picea glauca
ATGTTAACAAAGGGAGTAACCAGGGAGAAACTGAGTTCCTACTTAGTTTCAGTTGGTCTTCAAGAATGAAGATGAAGATGAGAAATTTTCCAGGTCCAAGAAGGTTCAGAGTCCAACATATACAACAGCAATGGAGATGTTGAGATCAGTCTCCAAGTGGGAGATTGTTGGTTGTGGAGCTTGATTATCTTCTTGATTCATAGGTCTTTTACTTTCAGCCGTGTTTACACCCTAGAAGTATGTACACTCTTCCATGGGGGGGGTGTAGAGGGGGGGGTACCCCTTTTGCGGGGTCTGGGAGCAAGCGTGCCCCCAGCGGGGGTTCGGGGGAGAAGCCCCCGAAGGAAAAAATGCCTTGTAAAAGTATATTGTAATTTCATTGTAAATATGGACCGTTCATTATAAGGTCGCAGATCTAACAGTAGAAATTATGTTAGGGTTTTTTGCCCTAGAAGGCAACCCTCTTTTATGAGGGAAATGTATTGCGGCTATGCATGATAGTGAATATTGTATTCTGAGAGAGGAGACTGTGAGAGAAAGAAGAGGAAGTTACAGTGGATTTTGTTGTAGGTTGTATCCCTTCATTTGCTGGATAATAATAAAGGAAGGACCTGGCAATTTCTCTGGTGGATGTAGCCCACATTGGGTGAACCATGTAAATATGTGTCTCTCTTGTATTGTGTATCTTTTGTGTTTTGTTTCCGCATTTGTTTTATTTTATTGCTCTACGGTCATGTTTTTCTAACACTCTCTATACCCTGACCTCGTTGAGGACATGCACTAAAAACGACAAGGAGCAGACGTCTCTAATACCACTAATCCAGATTTATGAGAAGAATGAAATGAAAATACATATTTATAATATTAACACAGAGACACATGAATAATAACAGAGATATAGTAAAACTTAACTTCTATTAAATAAGAAATATGTTGAAACTGCAAAATGTAGACTGAAACAATCTTGCTAGAATGGTGGTAGCTTATCTCTGAGAAGAGATGTGACGACTATAATCATTCACAAGAAGATGAGTACAATGAGGCTCTAAAGGAATTTTTACATCAAATATGAATTCCAAAACCCTACAAATCCAAAAACCTAACCCTAGGAGATGAAGCGCCAAAAGTCATGTGGGCCCCATTGGGGTAAGTTAGTACATCAACTTCTTGCGGTCATAACTTTTGCATACAATCTTCATTTTAGGTGCACGATAGCCCATTGGAAAGGTCTATCTGAGGAATACACATTAGGTCATCAACCCCTAACTCTGCTAATAGTTTGATTATGGTGAGCCCTAAAAATGTTGTTTAGGGCCTCAAAACGGCCCCGGAAATTTAGGACCTAAAAACTAGGAAAAACAACTGCCAATATGAAAACTGAAATTGCCAAGATGAAATATGTAAGTGATCTAGTTGGAATAGGTGGGTGGCCATTGATATCCACCTAGATCAATAACTGATACTTGTCTTAGTGATTAATGTGTGAGGAGGTTCTGAATTATTATTGTAAGGTTGAGAACAATCTCTACATGAGTGGTTTGATCCTATAGATTAGGAGGTTGTTAGATAGTTGAGTGTTAGAGATATTCTCTTCACCAAAGTATCCTAGTTTGGTGTGTGGTTGAGATATTTTCTCAACCAGATTGATTGTGTGGATAAGATAGTGTGACTATCTTTAGACCAAGATTGATGTATATAAGTGTGTACTAGTTTACTAAGAGATCAATGAACTAAGTTATTCAATATATTTTTTTTTGTGTGTACAATGATGTCTACTCTCACATGTTTTATTTGTGAGGATATTATTACTAACACAAAGTACTCAGTTGAACACTTGGATTGCATGGCTACTATTTCTTTATTTTAAAAAAGAACTAGGAAATTTGTATTATCAAAATGGTTACAGAAGAACTTACAACACTAAAAGTACATACATAGTGTCATTCCAATTCACTATGAATAAGTTTTTCCAAGAAATTACTCATAGTTTTTTGACATCCTTTGACAACATTTTCAAAAAGTGTGTACTGGTATTGATTCTTAAAAAGATTCCTAGAAAATTGACTACTTTATAAAACATAAATTAAAGGAATGAGTGGTGGCTTGCAACTTCATTGGCTCTGTCGTTGTTGCAATATGGATCTTGTTCTGTTATGTCCATGGATTCTATCATTTGTGCTACTGTGTTTTCTTCCTCATTATTCCCTTGCATTGAGACCCATTGATTTTATGCTATTGAAAGAGATTTTGTGTTTATTGTTTATACTATATGCTTGAGTTTATTGAATTTTGTCTCCAAAACAACTAACTATTGCTTTACCTACAAAAGTGTATTCATGATTTATATAAATTGAATCATACATTGTTGCTCAAAATCCCTATATTTTGAGACCAGAGAAAATATTACAAATATTGAGGTCATGTTTCCCTAACTTATCTCCTTGTGGATCCTTAAAAGACTTCTAAATACCATGAAATTGCATAGATCCATTGTGAGGATACAGACCGACACCATATTTCCATAAAAACTAATTCATGTGACTGCAAGATAACTCAAGTTTTGATTATTCAGACCAAATCAAGATTCCCAGTGTCCCTTTGGTGCTACTACAATAGTTATATCCTTTGGCACTAATGAAAAAATTGTAAATTGTAAGCAAAGGTAGAGGAGGCTACCTCTAGGATGGCATGGAGAATATCCCAGAGGGATTCTAGAGAGAAAAGGTGAGGATAAAATCTCAAGACACCTATGGGAAACAAGGAATCTAAAGATGTTATATCCGAGCCAATGCCACCATGCAATGATAACATAAAATAGGAAATGAAAACTGAGAAATCCAAAGAAAAAAACATTGAACTCCAAACCAATAAATCCAAAGCATAAACAAAAGTGATCCTCTAAAAAAACTCATTATGCTTGAACTACGATGACTTAGTCATGACAAAAACAATGGCATGCAGACAAATGAATGGCTAATAATGAGCCTTAATGCTAAATTTTTCAATATCGAACATCTCTGAACATTAATTCTCCACCTATCTAGTTTTCACATAAAATTATCGACATGTTTCAAGTGAAGCCATCCTCACCATTGTCAAGTGGTGTATCCTTAGTAGTATTTATTCTAGAGCTATATCATTTTATTGTATATAACATGTACACATAGCTCACTTGGGACTCGATAATTTACTCAGGATAGTTGCCAAACATCTCATTATGGATATGAAAACATATGATGTTTTTACATCTTTCTAGGAAGGTGACCCAACTGTTAAAGGCTCTGAAGTATGGAAGGCATACAATATGCGATGTATCAAGAGACTAAAACTTTAAAACTAACAACCCATTTGTAAATTTTATGTTCAAGAATCATGGCTTTTGTAATTATAGACATTAAATGGAAGCACCTTATAGACTTATGCATGCATTTGAGTGTACTAGTCCTAATAGCATAAGAAACTATGAAAATATATTGAAAAATAGCTCCTAATTGCATCAAATGACATGACAAAAACCTAAAATTCTCTCTCGGATAGGAACACCCTTTGTGCACATACTAGTGACATACTAAATCTTTTCAACACCATCTCAAAGTCCGAACACCCTTTGTGCACATACTAGTGACATACTAAATCTTTTCAACACCATCTCAAAGAGACTTTGAAAGTTATATTTTCTTCAATATGTTTGTTATATGATGTGATGGTTATATCTTAAACTTTACTAAGAGCATATGTCAAATACATTCTTCAATATGTTTCTTATATGGTGTGATGGTTATATGTTAAACTTTACTGAGAGCATATGTCAACATGACCTTAAATAGTGTTATCTCATAATAAATATATTTGGTGAGGGAAATAACATTGCCTTAGTGTTAATTTTCTAAATGGGATGATTGCATTATCAAACTTTTATCACCACATAACAATTGGCAACCCAGGTTTAATCTACTTTTAACATGGAAAAATGCAATGTTTGTTTTTTTCTTTCCTTTTATTGATAATTGAAAGCACTATATGAATGGTGACAACCAATAACATGCCTTTAACACAACAATTTGTTATGTTTAATTCACTGTGGCATATACTAGCACAACCATGATTATGTGGTTGATGAACGTAGGCTTATATCATTTACAAACTTTAATTAGGGTTTATGCTAGAATTAGGGTTTGTAAAATAAATATCTCTATTGACCTTTATCAGTCACAAATATGTGCAGTAAATCTAGTTATGATCAGTTTCATTGTGACGTGCTCTTTACTATTATAAAGCTCAAACAATTTAAAACATAATGAATAACTTTACAACATCTCTAAGAAAACGGAAAAAGAGAATCCTGAAGGGAACAACTCATTGTAAAGTATGTGATCTCATCCTTGGAGACTTGTTACCATCTCATTTCTATGTAACTCTATTAGCCCTCTTAGTGTCCAAATACATCTCTAGCTTGTCTTTGAAGGTGACAAACAACTGATAACACACAATGAAAGAAAGGCTTACACAATTTATAACATATCATGAGTTAGAAACACACTAAGATCATATAGCAGGTCTAAGTCTACATTTGTAGTGGTTCATTAATCAATATGAACTCACTCAACAATTAAAAAAAAAAAAAATATAGAACTTTTGAAGATATTCATGCTAACCCTTTGAAATAAAATGGTCAGTAAAGGGCCCAAAAGTGAATACATGGCAATTCCTTTAGTGCCCAAAAGCGAATACATGGCAATTCTTTTAGCTATATGGACATAAGTTCAAGAAATGAAATCAACTTTTTAAGCTACAACTGCAAACAGAGACTCTCGAAACATAATATTCAAATCAGAGCAAACCCTCCACCCATAAATTAGCCTGGAAACAATATACCCACATAGTAAATTTTAGTGGAATTCAAAGAAAAATGGGTAAAGAGATGATAACATATGTCCAAATGGTTCTTACACCAGGCTTTTCGCTCCTAAGAAAGGAGACCGCACACCATGTCTCAAGACATGTTGCACTAAGGGTTTGAAGGTTCTGAAAACCTGAAAAATGGTGATTACTTGATAACAAATTTTCCCTTCTACAAAACCTTGTCCACAATTATATTCATCTTCCAAATGTCAAAACTCTTAACAACCTCGATGGAATTTTTTTATAACTGCAAGTACAGACAAAGAGGTGGTACATGAAACGGAAATTATAAACCCAAAAAAATAGGAGGATATTATTATCACCTCTAAGAAGTATTGATATTTAGAATTGAGAATTTAATTCCACATGGAAAGGAAAACAAACTATGTTAGGTGGAATGCAAGTAGAAGAAACCACTTCCAAAGACAATATCTTTTTATTAATATTCACAAACCCTCGAACATTAAAAAGATAAAACCCTTAAAATAGGACAAGTCCATAACATGAAAAGCTAAACTTGAGGAGAAATGCAAGTGAGAGAAAGCATATCCAAAGCCTATATGTTTGCAGTAATATTCATGAATGTTTTAAAAGCCAAAACCCTCAACTTGATGGTAACCTTAAAACATTAAAAAGCCTCAGCTCTAACCTGCAATGTTAAAGCAAACAAATTTTGGCATGAAGAGAGATATACGGCTCATTAATTGAAATGGCTAAGCGGATAGTGGGATGCTTCACATCGCGGACACATGCACCCACCCACACCCACACCTGGTTAACTGAAACGGTTATGTGGATACTAGGATGCTTCACATCGCGGACACACGCACCCACCGACTAACAACAAAAAAAATGTATTTAAATGATTAAAATGCTAACACCATGCCTTGTCATTTGAAACGTCGATGCGCTAGCATGTTTCAATCCATGCAGCCACGCACCCATCCACTAACTGGAAAAAAAATGTATTTAAATGATATCTGTATTAAAAACTCATGGAACCCTGGTAAAAAAAAAGTGAGAGTGACCAGTAAAAAACAAAATCATAGTAAAACCTCTAAATTTAAATGCAATAAATCATTTGTTAATCATCACTTTAATTACTCTTTTTAATGACTAAGGGATATATTTTGGCATGCAAGAAAGTTAATGCTTAAAATCACAGTCTTTCATTTAATCACTCTTTTTAATGACTAACCAATATATTTTATCATGCAAGAAAGTTAATACTTGATATAATACAGTCTTTCATTTATTATAATTTAAATATAACCAACATAATAATAAAATGTGATTATATGTTAGATATGTGAAATGTGTATGTAGATATAATAAAAATTGGTTCAAATTCAAATTTGTAACGTCATGAATAAAATAACAACTCTAAAGAAACTAATTAATCTCCATTTAATACCATTTATTTTAGGATCAAATTTTTGTTTTATTTATTACAAACCTTACGATCTTAATTCTGAGTTGATTTCCTCTCTATCCAATATCTTCTCAAACGAGTAAAAGCTAATTCAATCACTTCGGAAAATTCTAGAAATTGATTTACAACAAATTGTATAGTCCAGAAATCCTTGTAATATTTGTGAAGAACAGAGGCGGATCGGATTTTGGTGATTACAAACATCGAACACAAAAACAAAACACAACGCAAATTCTCGAATCGCGAAATGTGAATGCTCTGTGGGCCCAGGCAATTTTGGGTTCAGGGTTTGCAAGCACCCAACGCAAAAACAAAATAAAACAACAATCGTCGAATCGCAAAATGCGAATAAACTGTGGGCCCAACAATTTCAGGTTTCGACGCTTGGAATAACACAAGAACTCCGTGCACATTTAAGTAGCAAGTACCGAATGCGAAATAAGGTTTATTGGAATTCAGGGTTCGACATTTACAAATACGTAACACAGAAACATAACAAAACTAAGTTTTGAGACTAAAGAACTCCACATAGTTTTTAACAAGAAAACTCTGAATTTGATCAAAGAATAAAAGATGAGTTTACAAACTCAATAAAACAAAATGTAAATGAAGAGATCACCTCCAAAATACCAAATAGCAACTTCGATTCAAAAATTTTCTTTTCAAAACTCTACAGAATTACAATTTGTTTAAGGTATTTATACACTAACACAAATTCAAAAATTGCCCCTTCGTTCTTCTAAAAGATTTAATCAATGGCGATGATGGTGTCTTGCTGCCTTCAAAGGTTAAGGTGGCCACTGCTTGAGCTAATTGGAGTAAACCAACAATGCTTGATCCTTGAGTCTTGAAGGGTCAAGACGGCCACCGATGCACCATTTACTCAGGTGGTGAAATGATTAATACCTGACATACTCCCTCTTAATCATTTCAGAGAAAAACGAACTGAAAATATGTAAAACAAAATTGATGTAAACAATGCATTACAGCTTGCAGACCCCAATATTTCTTCCATGAATTTTAAACAATTCATTTCCCAAAGGCTTTGTAAATATGTCTGCAAATTGTTCTTCAAATCTGTAGAACTGAACAGAAATTTCTTTACCAATTACCAGCTCTCAAATGAAATGATACCTTGTATCAATGTGCTTACTCTGTTTGTGAAGGACATGATTCTTTGATAGTGCAATGAAAGATTTATTGTCACAGAAAATTTGGGTTGCATCATTTTGGTCATGCAACAATTCATTCAAGACCCTTCTCATCCACACAGCTTGACATGCAGTTGTTGTTGTTGCAACATACTCTGCCTCAGTAGAAGATAAAGTCATTATGGGTTGTTTCTTTGATGCCCATGCCATTGCTCTAGATCCAAGACTGAACACATACCCAGATGTGTTTTTCCTGTCATCAATGGAACCTGCAAAATCACTATCAGTATATCCGATCAGCTCAAAGTTTAAATTTGATGTGTATCAAATATCGAAGTCAGTTGTTCCAGCAACATATCTCAGGATCCTCTTTCCTACTTGCCAATGAGTAATCTTCAGAGTCTCCATGAATCTCGAAATCAAACTTACAACAAACATGATATCATGTCTAGTTGTTGTTAAGTACATAAGGCTTCCAACCAGCCTCTTATACAGAGTTGGATCAACATATGATCCCTCATCATACTTGCTAAGTTTAATACCAGTTGTCATTGGTGTTGTAGTTGGCTTGTAATTCAACATTCTAAACCTTTTCAATACTTCATTTGCATAGTTAGTTTGACAAATGAAAATGTCATCATCGGATTAATCCACTTCAATTCCATAAAAATACTTCATCAATCCTAAATCAGTCATCTCAAACTCTGTTTTCAAGGCATTTTTAAAATAATTTACAGATAGATCTCCAGTAAAAATCAAGTCATCAACATACAAACATACAATCAAAATTTTATCTTCCCGATTTATCTTTGTATACAGGGTTGGCTCACTTGGACTTCTGTTGAATTCAACACTAATCAGGTATTCATCAATCCTGCTATACCATACTCTGGATGCCTGCTTCAATCTATGCTTATCAATCTCATAACCCGAAGGTTGTCTTACATAAGCCTTTTCTTCCAAATATCCATTCAAAAATGCAAAATTGACGTCCATCTAGTGCATAATCCATCTATTCTGAGCTGCAATAGCTAAGACCATCCTCACAGTGTCAATTCTTGCTATAGGAGCAAATGTTTCATTGTAATCAATACCGGGTTGTTGACTAAACCCTTGAGCTACAAGTCTTGCCTTGTATTTTTCAACTTCACCATCTGCATTCAACTTAGTCTTATAAACCCACTTAACACCAATTTTGTTTTTACCTTCAGGTAAATCTACAAGATCCCAAGTGTTATTTCTTTCAATGGAATCAATCTCTTCATCCATTACTTTTATCCAAACATCCTCTTTAGCAACTTCATCAAAACTTACAGGATCACATGCCATTAATGCAAAATTTGAAATCTGATCTACTTCTTCATTTTGATCATACAATTCTCTTAAGCTTCTAGTCTTTTGTCCTTTAAATATGTTTCTTAATGAACCTAAAGTGGGATTTGATTCCCTACTTACCTGTGAATCTGATTGATTTCCACCATGTCCAGATGGCTCACCACGCTTATGAGTTCTGGGCGTTCTAAATTGAGATGGGCTGAAATCTAGTGCTTGCCTTGTTGAACTTCTTGCTGCACGCATATGTCCATGTGGAACCATCTGTCCATCTCCTTCAGCCTGCTCAACTCCATCATCATCTTCATGGGGTAAGACAGCTCCCTCTGAAATTGATTTGTCAATACTTCTATCCTAGGCTTCATCTTCTTTAATTTGAACATCTTTGTTGATTACATATTTTTGGGTAATGGGATTGTAGAGTTTGTATGCCCTAGACTCTTCACTATATCCAACCAAGATACATCTCTCGCTTCTGTCATCCAACTTCTTCCTCATTTCTGCAGGTACATGCGCAAATGCTACACATCCAAAAAAATTGAAATAAGAAACATTGCAAGGCTTACAGTCCCTGGCTTCCTGAGGTACACAATCCCTCATGGTCTTGGTCGGACTTCTATTCAATATAAAAACAGAGCTAAGAACTGCATCTCCCCAATATTCATTTGAAATATGTTTTTCTTTCAACATGCTTCTAGCCATGTCCATGATGGTCTGATTCTTCCTTCCAGGCACTCCATTCTGTTGTGGAGTATATCTAGCAGTAAATTGCCTTTTAATTCCATGAAGATCAAAAAATTCAATGAATTCATTCAGTTTATATTCACCTCCTTTGTCCGACCATAAGATTTTAATGGTTCGACCACTCTCATTCTCAACCATAGATTTAAACCTCTTAAAAAAATCAAAGGCTTCAGATTTATGTTTCAACAAATACAACTAAATCTTCCTACTGAAATCATCAATAAAAGTCATGAAATAAACATAACCAATTAAAGAA
This sequence comes from Picea glauca, assembly GCA_000966675.3. Classification (NCBI taxonomy): domain Eukaryota; kingdom Viridiplantae; phylum Streptophyta; class Pinopsida; order Pinales; family Pinaceae; genus Picea; species Picea glauca. The sequence goes on from JZKD02S1672760.1 coordinate 502,247, forward strand.
GGTGTTTTCATAGGTCCACATAAATCTGTGTGGACAAATTTCCAATGGAGATTTTTCTCTCTAGGAAACACCTGAAACAAATTTCTCTCTGTGATGTTTTCTAAGTATGCAACTCTCACAAGAGCTTGCAGGTTATTGAATACAAGGTAACCCCTTTACCATCTGTTTCTTTTGTAACAGATCTAAGCCACCAAAATGTAAATGACCATATCTCAAATGCCATAACCAAGATTCATCTAAACTTCCAGCCTTATAAGCATTCAAAGAACCACTCAAATAATTTTGCATAACAAGTGGAAACATTCTATTCTTGGTCATCTCTACTCTTGCAATCAACTATTTTCTCGTTAATTTATCATAGACTGTACATGCCTTGTTCTTGAAGAATACTCTGTACTTTTTCTCCATCAGTTGTCCAACAGTAATAAAATTGTATTTTAAACTAGGCACAAAGTGAATGTCATCTATATTTATTCTTTGATTGTTCTTAGTGTAAACTGGAACTACACCTTTACCATTGACTGTAACCTTATAGTCATTTCCTAGTTTTACTTCAAACTGAGTACTAGTATCAATAGAAGAAAAGAAGTCCTTGTTACCATTCATGTGGTTACTGCAACCACTATCTGAAAACCAAATATCATTAGCACTTTCCTGAGTGACACTACAAGTCAAGAACACAGGATTTTGATCATGCTCAGACTCATTTGTGATATGTGCAGAGTGCTTTCCAGCATCTACCTGCTTCTTCCAACATTTGTTAGCAAAATGCCCAAACTTCTTACAATAATAACATTGTACTCTACTTTTGTCATACCTCTTATTTTCTTGCTGCCAGGGTTTGCTGTTGCTCCCTCTTAAATTAGGAGGATTCTGCTGGGACTTCTGCTTAGACTCTGATTCAGCTCTATTGTCCCTTGGACCAGAAAATCGACCTCCTCTACCACGAGTATAAAACCTTCCTCTGCCTCTGCCTCTGGTAACATGTAGTTTGGTTTTGAAAGCATGCTCCAATGATCCTTCTTCATATCTAGATATCCTAGATTCATGAGCAACAAGAGAACCAGTTAATTCATCAATTTGCATTTGACTTAAATCCTTAAATTCCTCTATGGGTACCACAACAGGTTCAAACTTCTTGGGAAAACTTCTCAGCACTTTCTCAATAACTCTCTTATTCTCAATATCATCTCCACACTGCCTAAGATGGTTCACAACACTCATCACTTGAGTCATGAAAGTATCAACACTTTCATTATCCTTCATCTTTAGATTTTCAAAATCCATTCTCAAGTTCTGCAACTTGACTGTCTTCACCTTGGACACACCTTGATAAGAGGTTTCAAGAATGTCCCAAGCCATCTTCGAAGATGCAGCACTAGAAATCTTCGTAAAAATGGATTCATTTAATCCTTGTTGGATTAATCCAAGAGCCTTGTTATCCTTCTTCATGTTTTCCTTCAGCAAAACACAGTCAGCATTAGAGAGAGCCAATTATGTTGTTGCATCAGCTAGCTCAGCATAACCATCAATAATATAGGTCCATAAATCATGAGAACGCAAAATCATCCTCATCTGAATATACCAGGAATCATATGACTTCTCGCTCAGGACAGGAACCTGAATCTGAGAAGAATTGCTACCAGACGCAACCATTTATAAAAGTATGAAAGAAATTAGATAAACCTTCTCACAGGAAAAATAAGAAGGTAAAATTGGGCACCAACAAGAATTATCTACGCTGAAATGAGCAACTGACAAGATGCACAACAGGCTCTGATACCAAATGTGAAGAACGGAGGCGGATTGGGTTTCGACGATTACAAACGCCAAACACAAAAACAAAACACAACGCAGATTCTCGAATCGTGAAATGCGAACGGGCTGTGGGCCCAGGCAATTTCGGGTTCAGGGTTCAGGGTTTGCAAGCACCCAACACAAAAACAAAATAAAACAACAATCGTCGAATCGCGAAATGTGAATAAACTGTGGGCCCAACAATTTCGGGTTTCGGTGTTTGGAATAACAAAAGAACTTCGTGCACATTTAAGTAGCAAGTCCCAAATGCAAAATAAAGTTTACTGGAATTTGGGGTTCGGCATTTACAAATACGTAACACAAAAACATAACAAAACTAAGTTTTGAGACTAAAGAACTCCACCGAGTTTTTAACAAGTAAACTCTGAATTTGATCAAAGAATAAAAGATGAGTTTACAAACTCAATAAAACAGAATGTAAACGAAGAGATCACCTCCGAAATACCAAATAGCAACTTTGATTCAAAAATATTATTTTTAAAACTCTACAGTGATGATGTCTTGCTGCCTTCAAAGGTTAAGGCGATCACTGCTTGAGCTAATTGGAGTAAACCAACGGTGCTTGATCCTTGTCTTGAAGAGTCAAGACGGCCACCGATGCACCGTTTACACAGGCGGTGAAATAATTAATACTTGACAGTATTTACCAAACGCTTCTCAATTTCCAATTGCATACATTTCGATAGTAGTTGAATATAAAATGCACAGGCTCTTAGAAAAAAGTATGATGTCTTGTACCTTAGTATGAAATTATTCTTTTCAAATTACTTTTAAATAAAGTTAAAATAGTTGTTTTTAAGAGCTTTTTTAGTGGTATTTTTTAATGATCATATCTAATAATGATTATATGTAAATTTGTATTTTTGGTTTTTATTAAATATAGTTATTTGTTTAATATATTAGAAATACAGAAAAATTGTTGGATCTACAGATTTAAGTGATTAAGTCTATACAATCCTAATGCCCTAGGGTTGTGAATTCATGGATACATTCAAATATGCAAATTAAACAATAGAAAATTGAGATTTCTCCAAATTTATATTCACAGTTTCCAAATACCCTAAATGAAATATTGGTTTCAACTTTGTACTAAAATCTCTCCCTTGAAATACTCAGTTTTGGCCCTGGAGTATGGTCTAAAACTGCTTTTGCTTGGCTAAGAGCTAGTCTTCTCTGCCATAAGGAAACTGGTTTGAGTCTGGCAGAAGTCATAGCGTGCCCTTGTTATTTCAGATGAAATAGTTTTCCTTGAATAACAGTGATGAGTCAGCCTGCATTGGCTGATAGCAGCCAATAATAGTTGTCCTCACTGCTGATTTGACATTCTAAATTATGATAAGTTTTTCCACTAGAGAAGAAAATCCCTCCCATGTAAATAGAAAGTTCCCTCTACATATTCTATTCCACTACATATTCCATTATTCCATTATCTTAGAAAGAAATTGAACTAATAAACAGTACATATTCCATTGTATTAGAAAGAAATTGAATTAATAACCAGCACAAGTTTAAAGAGGGCCACAAAACTTTACAACAAATTGGCATGACCTCCACACATTGACATGGGGCGTCCGAAAGCTCTCTCTGATACTGTCCCAATGCAACAGCCATATATGCACTACTGTAAAAACAGCATTCCTGTGCTTTGATTTTTGTATGATAAACATGCCTTAATTAGAAAAGCAATATGAGATTTGGGGACTGCAACTTTAGTTTCAAGTTGTTCAACGTCTTCGCGGCATACTCCAAATCACCATCATCATTATAAGGACCATTAGCATAAATCCCCGCGCTTCTTTGATATCTGTTCGTGTTTTTTATACCTGTTCGTTTTTCGAAAAAACGATTAAACATAACAAATTGTACAGAGATTTTTATTGGACAATCTATAAAGGATTGAAGATTGTGCACTTACAGATGATTGTTGCACCAAACCATCGATTTTTTCCCGCAGCTCTGTTATCACCTGTTCATTGTTCATAAGGATTATAAAGACCATTCGCATAAATCCCCACACTTCTTCTATTACTTGTTCGTTTTTAGAAAAAACGATCAAACATAACAAATTGTACAGAGATTTTTATTGAAAATCTATAAAAGATTGAATATTGTGCACTTACAGATGATTGCTGCACCAAACCATCGATTTTTTCCCGCAGCTCTGTTATCACCTGTTCATTGTTCATAAGGATTATAAGGACCATCAGCATAAATCCCACACTTCTTCTATTATCTGTTCGTTTTTTGAAAAAAGGATCCAAAATAACAAATTGTACAGAGATTTTTATTGGAAAATCTATAAACGATTGAAGATTGTGCACTTACAGATGATTGCTGCAACAAATCATCTATTTTTCCCCGCATCTCTGTTATCGCCTATTCATTGTTCATAAGGATTATAAGGACCATTAGCATAAATCCCCACACTTCTTCTATTACCTTTTCGTTTTTTTGAAACAACGATCAAAAATAACAAAGTGTTCAGAGATTTTATTGCAAAATCTATAAAGGATTAGATTGTGCGCTTACAGACGATTGCTGCAACAAATCATCGATATTTTCCCGCAGCTCTGTTATCGCCTGTTCATTGTTCATAAGGATTATAAGAACCATTAGCATAAATCCCCACACTTCTTCCATTACCTGTTCGATTTTCGAAAAAAGGATAAAAAAATAACAAATTGTACAGAGATTTATTGGAAAATATATAAAGGATTAGATTGTGCACTTACAGATGATTGCTGCAACAAATCATCGATTTTTCTCTTCCGCTCTGTTATCACCTGTTCATTGTTCATAAACGATGAAGAATTACAAAACTGTACAGAGATTTTTATTGAATAAACTACTAAGAGTTGAATGATTAAGCGCTTACAGAAGAGGAGTTCTGCGACAAACAAGCGTTGTTATCCGTCAAAGGCCCAAGAGGACGCGGCAATCCTGTTTTCTTTGCAATAGTTTTTCCCAAATCTTTAAGATGGTCATGCATATTTATACAATTTTCACTATCCACCTCCACTAGTTGCTTTTCCAATAGACTTTGAAACCCCAATAAACCTCTCCAGCCTGATCCTCTCCATATTCTTATGGCCGTATCAGTGCTTTCACCTATGAAAGCACAGGCAATATCTAAAAACATCTGCTTTTCTTCTGCATTGAGGGCATCGTAACTAATTTTAAGTTTTTTATCTATCTCATGGGGAAGTGTTTGTTGAAGCATATCCAATTGGTCTTCCCAATAAGATCTGTCATTTTTTCCATGAAGAAATGCCCCAAGCACTTTCAATGATAAAGGCAATCCCTCGCATACTGTTAAAAATTCATCCACCAGGTATTCATACCCTGGGCGTGGACCTGCGGCCTCGCCGAAGGCATGGAAGCAAAAAAGCTTTCGGGATTGTTGTGTATTAAGGCGAGTTAACTTATAAACTGATCCCTCTTCAGCTAAGCGTTTAAAAACATCTTCGTCTCCAGATGTGATCAATATTAAGCTACTGAAGGAAAGAGATTTTTCAATTTGCAAAAGTGCATCTAACTGATCAACATGCTGTACTCCATCTAAAACTACTAATGAGGGATGCTCTTTAAATGACTTTAGTTTACTCTCAAGATCATTGTATATTTGAGGATCGAATCGAATCAAGCCATCAACAAGTTCTTCAAACAAGGAAGGTAAACCCTTTTTACTTGCATTTTCCCGGACGTCAGAGAGAAAGTAGGATCTAATGAAAGATGAACTCTTTCTATGGAAGAGTTCCTTTGCTAGCGTTGTCTTTCCAACACCACGCAACCCCACGATCCCCACTGCCTGAGGTTTTTCTCTATCCTGCTCCTGCGGCGACAAGAATTTGGCTTCAAAATCTTCTACCTTTACATCCAAACCGATTTCATATTTGGGCACCTTGAAGCGTTCTTTTTTCACTATTCTTAACACACGTTCGTCGATCTTCTCGACTAGCTCCCCCTCGTCCCTGTTTATTCACAAGAGAATAAATAGATTAAGTACTGAGAAACGTCCATGTATATCTATCCAACACGGAGAAATACCGAGAGGGGAAATTGAGTCCTCACCAATTACACGCCTCTAGCTCGAAACCGCTTATACCGGCAACATGAGCAAGAGCCCTTCTCCATTCTTCTATAGTGTCAGGGTGGTATCGCCACTTCCCTTCATCCATCTTATCTTTGAGCTTGTGTAAGCCTCGAGCATAACCTCGATCTTCCCCTTGCGTCCACCGAAGATCAGCAGGTTTCACGCCGTGGAAGACGGGGATGATGGTAGCCCCAGACTCCAACATCAGCACGAGCTCCTTAAGACACCAGTTCGATTCCGCATAGTTCTCACTGAAAATGGCCACATGGACAGAGGCTGTATTAATAGCGCCTATTATTTGAGAAGTCAAGTTGTCTCCCTCTTGCATTTCTTGCTTGTCCAGAAAGACACGGATTCCATGTGAACGAAGCCGATGGTAGAGATGGCCAGCGAAGCCCTTCTTCATGTCGGGGCCACGATGGTTTAAAAACACATCGTAGCGATAATCGCTGGTGTTGTTAGGGGTGGAGGAGGAAACTGGAGACGGACGGTGGTTTTGCGGGATAGAGGATGCAGGTGGAGCGTTTGCCATTGCCAACCGAGTGATGAAAAGCTTTGAATGGATGATGCAAATTGCGAGGGAGGGGACGAGCTTCAGAAATTTTGGTGGAAACTGTAATGAAAGAAAAAATGCAGCTTTGAATGGATGATGCAAATTGCGAGGGAGGGGACGAGATTCAGAAATTTTGGGGGAAACTGTAATGAAAGAAAAAATGCAGGTGCAGAGTCTTTTATACAGTATACCCTTTACTATATTGCCAATAGCGATTTCCGTGCCATAATGCTCCAACGCATGAATCCTAACTCAAGTGTGCGTGGGTCAAGCACCATGTGCGTATGGCCCACCACGTGAAGACTATCTCAAAGGACAAAGGACAAGTCATTGAAGATAAGGTAGTAATTCAGGTACTAGGGTGGTTGATTAATGTAGCGTTTAGTATTAGTGTAGTCTAAACATTTTATTTTTGAAAGTTTTTCGACGTTTTTTTTCATTTGATTTTGCTTGAAATCTGGTGAAGAATGGTTGGATCTGCAGATTTGAGTGGCTAAGTTTGTATAATCCAAGTGTCTTAGAGGTTTTTCAGCATCTTGATTCCATTTATGCGTTCATAAATGCAATTTAAACAACAAAAAATAGCAATTTTTCCCAAATTCGTATCATCGGATTCCGACCAAAAAACCCAAAATGTGGAACATTTAGCCAACGCCTTTAGTATTTATCTAATCATAAGTTAAAATTATGGGTAAGTGTTGGGGGTTTATTATTTATCTAATCATTAGTTCAAATTTTATGCGTCTCTATGTGACACCTCAATTTTAAAGGAAAGGAAAAAAAATAAAAACACAAAACAAACCTTCAACACCATGTGAATAAAGTCCACCACATAAAGCTACCTCAAATAACAAGCATCATGTACCTAAGGTCTACTACGTAAAGACTATCCCATAGGGAAAATACCATGTGGGTGGGTCATGTGTGCAGAGTATCCCAAAGGGAAAATGTCAGGGTTCGGACGTCGACACCAAACGCATGCTCCTCCACTGAAAATCAAGATGGGTGAGTCGGGCGAGACAGAGCGCTTGGTTTGATTCAAGGAGATGAAGGTCTTCTTATAAGGTGAGGTTGGGGTTCCTTAGACGCATTGTGCCATGGAACAACCTCACCAAAGATTGCTTGATGAAGACAAAAGCGTGAGTTGGGTGCTCCACTGAAGCTTTGGATGCCCCACCTTAGAGACAGGTCGGCCAGGACGTTGGTTGGGAAGAATTTCGGGTTTTCATTTCGGCACGAGACTTGAGGTATCCAACAACAGTTGCGATGGAGGCATGAGTTCGAGCAGACTTGGAGACGACAAATTTATGTGAATGTTGCTGAGGGCGAAAACAAATTGGAGTGGGGGAGGATGTCAGGGTTCGAAGGTCGACACCGAACACGCGCTCATCCACCACAGACCAAGATGAATGACTCGGACAATACAGAGTGTTTGGTTCGATTCAAGGAGACGAAGGTCTTCCTATAAGGCGAGGTTGAGGTTCCTTGGGCATGTCGTGCCATGGAACAACCTCACCAAAGATTGATTGTTGAAGACAGAAGTGTAAGGTGGGCGCTCCACCGAAGCATTGGGTGCCCCACCTTAGAGACAGGTCGACTAGGACGTTGATTGGGCGTTCTGGAAGGCAAGGCACCCAGACCGACCGAACGAAAGGAAAATGTAGGTTTGGCGAGCTCGATCACCTTGGGCGCCTGGCACGCCAAAGGGAGCAACCACAAAGACGTGCAATGAACGAAATGGTAGTCAAGGCATGACTTGGGCACCCAAACGAAAATGATGAGTCCACTAGGGGGAAAGTGGACGTGTTTGAGTGTATTGGCCGACATACCCAAGGGACACATGCCCACTTAGACTAAAGTCATCCCAAAACGAAAGTGGACAAACACCAAAGGTCACATCAGCTCCAAGGTGAAGGGGCACACTGGTTCGAAGGTTGGGTGCCTATATAAACCAAGGGAGAAGACCATTTGGTAGGCATGCAAAAGTGACACATCTTTCACAATCGCAGAGTTGGGAGTTATGAGGCAGCGAATTAGTAGAGAGGGTGAGCTCCCTCCCAAGGGCCAAGTTGACCATAGTGGGTGACTTGTGTTGCCTTAGGGAGGTTGCACCGAAGAGCAGGCATGGCGAGTATTTCTTGAAGACAGTGGGTGGACGGATGAACTTTGTGGTCAAGATGGGTGTTGCAGGTCACACCAATATGAGGCAAGGGAAATAGGCACTTCAGAGATGAAGCATGATGAGTTTTGTTTTGAGGCAACAAAGGAAGGGTGCACAGGGTGACTCGCCGAAGAAGATTCCTTTATGTTTTCGCACGGGGTTTTTGTGTAAACTGAGCGAAAGCTCCCATTGTAAACTTTCTTTGTGTGTGGAACGAGTTGATCTTGACACACTGTTGTTTTGTAATAAGAACTTGGGTGTTAGATCGGTTTGGCCACCCATTTGTTGGAACAGTGAAAGTAGGATTAGAATCTCCTGCATTTTCACATGTGATTATCCACCTCAATGTTTTCTACCTCAATGTTTGATAGATGTTTTAGTCCATTTATTAGCGTAGTCTAAACATGTTACGAGTGGGATATTTTTTTGTCGTTGTTTCTAAAATCTTGTTAAAAATTTAGAAAAATGATTAAATTTGTAAATATCAATTATTGAGATTGCACAAAATCAAATGTAATAAAAATATTTGAAAAAGTTGAATCCATTTATATATTTAAAAATATGATTTCAATAAAAATAATATAATTCGATAAAAATAATTAGCTTATATCCTAAAAAAATCCAAAACATATAACCTTTAATCTTATTTCTTTATCAAATTTTCCTAATTCAAAAAACTAAGAAAAATATTCATCTCTTTCCAAGTTTCAAAACCACCAAAGATAGTCACTGCAAGGTCTTCAGCTAGAAGGGCGTGAAGACCCTCGCCCATGTCCTCAAAGAGACAAAACTTGGGGTTGCTTAGACACCCAAGGGTCGCACTAGTTGGGAAAGTGGGCACCTTGGGCATGCAAACACATCAAGGGGCTTTCCCAAGCATGAGGCGAAGCATGGGGTAGAAGTGACCAAGAGAAGGGGCGCACCAAAGAAGTTGGGACGCGATGGCATGAGGAGTGCACCAAGGTTGGGGCACAGTGATCCCAAGGGATGCGATAGTTGATGGGTGTACAAGTTCGTTTGGGTGCAATAGGCCCGCGAAGGGCTGTGGAAATTCATTTGGGCATGATGGTTCACAAAGGGGCGCAACACACCCAAAGGATGTGACCATTTGCGATGGTGACCTTTCAAGTCCATATAAGAGAAAAAGGGTACACAACCAAGGAAGGAGGATTTGCACAACAAGGAGAGCAAGATCAACTCTAAGATTTTGAGGCAGACTTGGACAAAGAGGGGTCAGCTCCCTCAAGGAACCAAGTCACTCCACATGGGAGGACTTGTGCTGCCTTGAGGCGATTCTGTGGACAGAGTTGGGGAGACCTTCTTTTGGGATGAGTTTGGCGAAGTCTTGTCATGGGTCTGAGTGAGGCATGCTAAGAGACAAAACCACAGGTCTATGTGATGTCTCGCAACACAGAAGAGACAGTGAGTCTATGGTGGATGCACGTTTGGGGTGATCCGTCTTGGTGTGATGAATCTTGGTGTAACGAATCTATGTATGAGTGTCTTGGTGAGGTGAGGCGAGTCATGTGACTATGCCAAGTTGTAAACCAAGTTGGTAGTGCTCATATTGTCACTATTTTGTAATAATAAGACTTAGTCAAGTGTTAGGCATGTCTTGTGTTTCCCGCACTATATCTGTGTGTCTCTTGTTTGTTTCCCAAGTGTTCTCTTGTTTCATGGATGTATGCTTAAATGACTAAGTGTTAACATAGTTAACAAATTGTCTAAGTATACAAGTGAGTTTCACTAGAGTAGGAGTGTGACTTGCCTGTAGCCTAAAGCGGAGTGTGGGTACGATCTAGGTGAAGAGGCATAGTTCGAATGAAGTATCCTTGGTGTTTCCAAGCATCCAAGTGAGAAATTTTGTGATGTCACATGCCCTCAAGAGGTGCTCGATCACAAGATTTAGGCATGGAACCTGTGGGGACGTGACACTCATTTTCCAAGCATTTCATAACTCCCGCGTCTTACACATACCTTTACATAAAAATGTTTACTTTTGATTTTAAAATATTTTGTTAATAATATTAGCCCTTAATGACCACAAAATAATTGTGTCATATTTCATTATTGGAACAATTGTTATGATAATTGGGACGGTGGCATTCGTGAGTGTGCTTTTGTGGCTTGTTATCAGGTGTTAGTGATTAGTACAGGCACTAAACACACAAATGTGAATAGATCTATTCTCTTTGATTATTCATTTGATTACAATCTTACAAGTGACATTTATTCTAATAACAATTAGCAATTATATGTCACAATTATGTGGTTAGGTCTTATGTATCCATGGTGAAGAACATGCTTTGAAGGCTCTGTTGGGAAAATATAGGATCCTTTGGTTAACTTCTCCATGAAAAGGGGACATGACCACCTTCAATGAACTATTTTTAGAGGAAATTATGGTATAATAATTTGATAAACTAAAGATATACAAAAAAATATGCCTCTAGTAGGTATCGAAATCGAGAGTCATCATGCTTTGTAACTTGTAGAGAGTGCTACTATTTACTTTCCTTTGGATAAGAAAAAGAAATGGAATCCCACTTCTTGCAACACTAAGCAACAAGAGTTGAATTGAGGTTGTAGACTGATCTGTATTATGTTGAGAACGAAACGAGACAAAAACAAAATATATATAGCAAAGAACACATAAATATAATGAAACCCAACTTCTATTAATTAATAAAACATAAAAACATTATAGAACGCAAACTGGCAGAATGGGGTAGCTTATATTTGAAAAGAGAGAGATGTTGGTTATGCTTCATTCGCAACAAGCTTTACATCACACTCCATTGCATGCTTAAAGGGAATCCTTCACCTCAATTATATATGAGAGACTGAGAAGAGAAAAATTCCCATGATGCATATGGGATAAAATAGTCTAAGTTTATAAAATGCCATAGGCATGTAAAATACTAGGATTTCCCAGGCGGTCACCCATTCCAGTACTACTCTAGCCCAATCGCGCTTAACTGCGGAGTTCTAATGGCATCCAGTGCATTAACTCTATGTTGTAAGAATGTACATAAGACCACTGGGAAATCATTACATGATGTTTGTAATTAACAAATGAAGATGGAATTACATTCCATTCTCCATCAAAAAGGGTGAATATCATGGTTTATCAAAACCATAGGCTTGAAATGTTGATTCAGTGGAAAAGGTGGATGGCTACCGAAATCCAATTGGATCATTCCTCCCCCCTTAGGAAGTAATGGTCCCTATTGTGTCAAGTTCCCTTGGGAAATGGAGAAAATTTTGTTGAATTTGAACCTTGGTGAGTCGCTTTCCTTGTTGAAGTAAATGTCATGCTTGTACTTTGCTTGTAGAAGGATGTCATGAACCTGTTGGAGGTGTTGGATTCGTTCAACAAATTTGGTTGCATGATATGACTTGGTATGAGTGTGGGAGGAATTTGTCGGTGAAGATGCAACAAGAAGATTTATATCAACGGGGGTTAATGGTTGGAACCCCAAGCACACCTGAAAAGAGTCGTGGCCAATAGATCTATGTGGAACATATGGAAAACTCTCATTCTCTTTGTGCTCCTCTACAATCTTGTCAACTTGCTTCTGCTGGATAGAAACATTTTGGGGCGAGTCTGTAGTGGTTGCAATGACCTTTTTTTCACCATCTGACTGGATCATGAAGAGGGGAAACTTTGTTCTCTGAGAGATTACTTTACGACATTGTTTTTATGAGATCAATGAAGTGGCATTAGTTGGAGCTACCTCTAGTACCTTGTAGAGTTGAACTCCAAGAGTAACAATGACACTACGAGGCCAAGACTCATAGATATCATGATGTTTACACATATATGGTTGTCCTAAAAGAATGTCACAGACTTCAACTAAAGCAACATCACATGCTACCTCATCCTTGAAGGGCTTGATGCCATAGGACAAGTGACATTTTTGGCTTACACAAATGTCTCATTCCCAACTCAACCATCCGATGGTGTATGGTTAGGGGTGTGGCATCATTGGCAACTTTAATCTCTTGACAACCTTAGCTGATATTATGTTCTTCTAACTCTCGTTGTCAACAATGAAATGTAGTGGAGTCCCCTTTACCCACATTTGTGAGTGGAAAAGGTGCTCCCCCTCCTCAAGATCCTTTGGTTCTTCTGGTTGTATTGTTGTGGCTATGATGGTAGTAGTGGATTCTACATCAATGATCTTTTTCCCTTTATTTTTCTTTGAATCGGAGTTCAAGTCAGGTTCCAATTCTTTTCCTTGAGCTCGACCACCAATGACTGTTTCGAGCAACATTCATCAGTGTTGTGCCATGGATTGTTGTGGAACTCACACCACTTTCTGAAGTCTTTCTTAGACTTCCCATTACCCTTATTTTCCTATGTCTTGAATTGGCTCTCTTGAGGTTGGCCTTGTTTGCTCTGTCCTTCATTCTGTGAGTTAGGGTTTCCTTTTCCATGATTTTGTTGTGGCGTATTTTCAAACCTGAACTCCCGCTTACTCTGCTTCTTGAATTTCTGCTCAATTTTCACTGCATATTGATAAGCAATTCCCGGTGAGTAGATGTACAAGAAATCCATCTATATTTGGATGTACCTATGTAGACCACTGCGATACTTCAAAACTAGGTGTCGCTCGGATCCTTTGATACCCAACTTTGAGCACAGGGTATGAAAGATGTTAGTGTACTTTGGCACTGTCTAGTCTCTTTTCTAACGTAGAGTCGTCCATCTCATGTATTGGTCATCATAGTTTAAGACAGTGTAGAAATCCTCCTTTAGGGCATCTACAAAGGTCACCCATGTGGGTTCTCTCCCGAATGGTGTATATTCATCAGTGGTGTATCTCTCCCAGTAACCTTCCTACCAAGCTCTGACACGAGGAAGGGATTTAAGGAGCGCAAAGGTGATCTTTTCACTTTCAGAATTTTTTTGGATAGAGTAATAACCTTCTAGAAAATTCAATGATTTTTCTAAAGCATTTGCATCTATCTGGCCTTCAAATAAGGGGATATCAAAATTGACTTCTACCTTGAAGGGTGTCGCACCTCTGAAATGGTTGTTTGTCGAAGATGCCTTGACTTCCTCCATTGGTAGTCTTTGAAGGATCTGAGTGAAGTTTTCCATCATCTCATTCCTTTGCCACACGAGGGATTCCTTGAGAAACGTCTGTTACAACAAATTTTTCCTCACCCCATGCAAATTTCTTGGATGGCCTTTCCATTTCTCTATGCAAACTTGAAGTCCCCTGTTGTACCTTCCAGAGCCAAAAATAACTTTTTTCCACATATACGCACCCTATCGTTTAGACAACAAGAGTATATGCAGGTTTCTCCACTACAACCCGCATACATCAGGTTTGGTTCTCAAAATTAAAAATTATGTCGAGTTTCCATGCCATGTCATGAAACCCATGATCCTTGACCTTCCATATACTAGAAACGCTTTGACTCGACCCTTCAGTTCCATTTGAAGGCTATAAATTGAACCATATCCAAGCCTTGAAGAGGAGGAACAATTCAACATTGAGAGAAAAGACACTCTGGAGAAATTTCACTTCATATTAAGTCTGCATCCCTTTGTCCTTGAAATTTTGAACCCCTTGTTCATCCCCCAAGCTCTTCCTTCTTTGTGATGGAGAACCTCATTGTCTCCTTTATATGAGCTTTCCTTTGGTGGAGGATTGAAGTGGTGGAGGCCTAGCTGGAGGGACTTAATTTCTCGGTTCCAATATGTGCCATTATAGAAGTTTGTCACCTATATACTTATGTTGATTATTTTAATAGAGATACTCTTTTCTCGTCCAATTGATATCTTGCAAATATTTGAATTATTATTCCATGGGAATATTTGTCATGTATGTTAATGGATAATCTAATCTATATGCTAAAACTATATATTGTTACCATATGCTTATGTATCTTGGTTGTTGAGGACAAGTTGCAGGTATAAAACTTTGAATTGTGTGCTCAACGATGGCCTTCATCAAACATCTGGATGAGGTAGGCTCTTGGCCTTGTCTTGTTAGCATTTCATTTATATAGCAAATTTGGGATTAGATTTTATTTATGCATGTCATTCTGTCTGTTGTAGTTTACCCCATGCCATAGAGATATTTTCCTCGTAACAGAATTGGCGACAATACTGGAGGTTGATCTTGTTTTTTGGGGTTTGGAGTGTTTTTCTCATTGATTTTCTCTCTGTTATCCTGAGTTTCATTGTCGCTTGATTGCTTGACAGCCTATTTTTACTTTGCATGTGATTTTATTAGCTTAACCCTTTCCCTGGCAGTGTTTCACTATATATATATGTGGTTTTTCCCTTGACAGATGTGTACATACACAAGCTGCCCTCCTGTAGGGTGCATACATACACAATTTTTGCTCAAACGGTCACATACATAATATCTTTAGTCTTGTTGGATGAGTTTGGTATTTGTTGGGTGAGTTTGGTTGGTTGTTGAGTCTTCTTGTGTCTCTGTCATGACTGTTAAGTGCTTACAGAGTGATAGGAAACCTTCTTATTATTGAATTTTCGGGCGATATTCTTTCTTATCATATTTTTCATTAGTTGTCCTTGCACATTGGTCTGAGTGTTTTCTTCTTGGTATCCTGCTTGGCTTGTCTCTTTTTTTTTGTAGTAGGGTCTGTATGTGAAGCTGTTATTCAGTCCTTGCATTTTATTTTCTTTATATCGAAAATACAAAAACATTTGCTCATTTTGCATTATGGAATTTTCTCTTTTGATTACTTTGCATTGATTTTGACACATGTGGAGAGATTGCATTTCATTGAAATTGTAGAGATTTCATTGGAAAACTTGCATTTAGAAGCATACCATCTCTTTGAAATTCAATATTAGTACTTAGCAATGTTTTTATATTCGCTTCTTTTATATGTTGAGTTGTAATACCATCAATTTCATGACCACACCTCTTGAGTAAGCAAAAGACATGAAAATTAACATTGATCAATTAAAATTGATTAGAAACTATTAGTGGTGAAACCCATTATGTAATTAGTGAAGTCAGGAGGCTCCGCTCACACCAGAGTTAAGCACGAGGTCACATAAAGTCCGTTGTATAGATAACCATCTAATACCTTCTTAGCGTCATAGATATTTATGGGATTCTATTCGTATTTGGGGGTCTTGCTAGTACCTTTACCTCAGTGAGAGGCGGTGCTTTCAATATTTCAAGCTTTGTTACCCTACCCATATAGTGGACCCAAATTATGACATGTGCATGTGCATTGGTTATATTGTGGTGACTCCAGTTGCTTGACATAGGTAGCCACATAGGTTACTTGCAGGGGTTATTCTGCAGGTACCCTGAGTCAGATAAGGGTCAGACAACACACAACATTTATGGAGGATTACCTCTCCGGGGGGATCTGACTGATTGAATTGTTAAGCCTACGAGGGCCCTTATAAATGATTTTGATACCTCCACTCTTTTGAAGGGAGTCTCAGGCCCCTATTGGGAGATACATACCTACTCTAGTGAGGGAGGACCCTTTTCATCCAATATATCTCGTTTATGTGCATTGGATTTTTTTTCTTTACTTTGGTGTGCTCTCTAATTATTAGTTGGCCTTAGGATTTTGTATTGTGTCATGAGTTTTCATTGATATGGTCAGTGGAGCCCCCTGTGACTCACTCAATTAGTGCTACCCAACCCATGGTTTTTTCTCATTCCATGGGGTGAATCCTTTTGTATTTATGAGTGGTCCATTGAATCATGATACTCGGCCAATACCTTGGGCCTCTAATCCTTTTTATTTTGGTATGCCAGACATGTCTTCATGCTTTCCATCTATTGTATCCTTATCTTATGTGAATCCTAGTTTTGGTGTTGGGGGCATGATGCCTCCTTATTCTCCCTTTTTGTTTGGTGGGAGTCATATCCCTCAGCGAACTCTTATGGTAGGAGGTTGGGATCTTCCTTCCTCTGGACCCAATCCTAGCTTCATTTTTCTAGGATCGAGCACTCAAATGGGTGGACAATTTACTTCCTATATTCCATCCTCCATTCCTTCTTCCTCTGCGTCGATTCCGAATAACGCATTTATTATGGCGAATCCCTCTCTGTCCTTTGGTGTTCCATCCAGAGGGAATCAATTTTATAGTATGGGAAACCCCTTGCATGGAGTCCCTTCATCTGGGGGCAACATATATATCACATGAGTAACCCTTATCATGTTGCTTTCTCCTCACAAGCGACTTCCTCGGTGATGATGCCATTACAACCTTTTATGAATCAGTTGGGAGGAGGATACTATCTTATTGGATAGGGCCATCGTGTGTACTGAAACCATGCTTGGCCTGTGATCTCTCAAAACTAGTCTTTCCTAGGACCTTGGTCTCTAATGCCGCAACCAGCCACTACATGTCATGCTAGAAGCACAAGTCTAGACACTGGGAGTCATACTGGCATTACCTCACCAACCTTTTCTAGTCTTGTTGGAGGGTCGTCAACAACCTTTGCAAGTCATGTTGAAGATAAGCTACTAGCCTCTACAAGTCATGCTAGGAGCATGTCACTAGCCACTGCAAGTCATGCTGGGGGAATTCATACGATTGAGAAGCCTCGATGTATAGGACATAATCCCAAGTTCCTTTGTAGGATTTGAAAAGGAGATCATCTAACTCATTTGTGCCCTACTATTGCAGTGGTATGAGAAGCACGATCCTTGTCTAGTGGCCCTTCAGATTTTGAGTCATATTTTGTTTCCCAACATACTAATCCTTCTTTGGTTGATACAGTGGTCGTGCCAAGGCAATAATCAACCGAAACCACTCTTGTTTTGGGTAGTGATGTGTCTCTTGACCATGTTGTCTCGCATCCTGTTCAACCAATGGTCGTGTCGATGCAATCTTCGACCGACGCCACTCCTATTTTTGGGGGTGATGCGTCTCTAGACCATGTTGTCTCACATCCTATTCAACCAACTGTTGAAGAAGTGGTCTTGTTGATGCAATATTTGGCCCATCCCACCTTCTGAACAAGGGATCATTCCACTCTCTATGAGTACACTCCCTCCAACTCATAGGATGGTTTCCTTTGATTCGAATGATCTTGTAGAGTCGTGAGTTCCTTTTTTTGCACCCTTCCAGGTAAAGGGGCATTCTTTGATGTATTGTAGATGAAAGATCCTTTGCAAGCATTTTATCCTCCTTGACTTGGAAAGTTTTGGGTTCTCCCAAGATTGTGTCAGCTACCTGTGAGTTACTAAATTTCGATAGAAGTTCTGCATTGGAGCCTTGGCTGCCCCCATGATATGATGCTTAGAAGAGCATCCCCGAGTCTTGGTTAAGCTCTTTTCGACTCTCTAAAAAATGAAAAGATCGTCGAGTGAACTTGTCTCTTTCACACTCGTTAAATGGATTTGAAAGGATGTCTATTTGGTGTATGTTTAACCCTTTTTCGGACCAAGTAGACTACTTACGAAAAATGAATACTCTAGTCACCATTGGCTAGAAGAGTTCTCCTGGGTATTATTTTATAATTTTTTGGGCCTATGGGACTAAATCTACGAAAAATGACATTCTTTGGAGTTAAGTTGTAATCACATTCCATTATCATGCTTGCAGTATTGAGCCTATTTTCGATTCCCTCTTTCTCGTTATAAGCCTCTTACCTCAACAATTTGCATCAGTAACCAAGCATGTCCTTTTTTATATCCTTTGTAGTTTGACACCCTGTACCCTAAGAGGAAACATCCCCCCGAGTGTCCATGCCCCGCATGCACTTCCTTGCATTGAGAATAGGTATGTTCCATTGTTTGGAGCTAGTTGCTTACTCACGACACTCATTTCCTCTCTTGTATCATAACATTTCTTTGCCTATGAAAAGGTTAAAAAAAGACGGGTAGGAAAATAATATTATCTCATATCGACAATAGTTGTGTCGCCTTTGAATAGAGCACAAACTTTTGAGTTCACTGCGATCCAAATTTTGGGCTTAGCGTGACCTTAGGAAACTGAGCTCGTTACTTAGAGGTTACTCCTCCAACTAGTTATTCTTCCAGTCCCTATGGAGAGTTCGTTGATACCTCCTACATCAAATTTTTTTATCATCAAGTCTATGGTGTCTGAGTTATCCATATGTCACATGCTCTTGTTCAAAGGATGTATATAAGCCTGTGTCTTCCATTTCTCATAACTCTTGACTTTGCATTTCGGCCATACCCTCAGTCTATCTCAAAGTCACATGAAGCTTTAGCCCTACTTTGCACCCTGGTCCTACTTTCAGTATGGGTAGGTAACCTTGAACCCAACAGTTGACATCTCCTCATTGGTCACTGACTGGGGGGTTTCCCTTATGTTCAATGGCAAGAAATATATTCACACATTGGGATTCGTGTATTGTCTTGAATTCCATTAGACTTATTGGTGGTTTCCTCACCTTTGTCGGCAGTTTTTCTTATTGGATGCTATTCAAAGGGTCTCTTTCGTGCACTACTTTCATCTGGTGCATGCGAGAGACACACAGGGTCATTGGTTTGTGAACATCTTATTTGTCTGAGCTCCTCCTAATCATCAAGATATTTCTTTGTACCTCATGCTACCTGATGAGAGATGCCCTAATGCTCTCCTTTCAGTGGGTCTCTTTCCATCGAATTCAACTCATCTATTATGAAAATGAGACCTATAGTCCTATGAGTACTTAGAGGCTTGTAGTCATCAGTGGCAGGTCCTCCTACCATCGACAATTGGGAATACATCAATGTCTCCTAATCGATGGATTCTTCAAGTGTTTGACCTCAACACCCTTATTCACACTTGTAGAATGTACTTGGTGCCTTGATACCTACTTTCATTATCTGTAGGTTGTCTCACGTTTGTTAATGGTATACCTTAATGAATGGTAATAAAAAAAAGTCTCATTGTGTTCGACCTCAACTCCTCTATCCACATGATGTAGAATTTCAACTTTGGCGGATAGTGTAGAAGACCTCCAACTTACAGTAACATCTTTCCTAATCGGTTGTTGTCTTTCATTGGACCAGTACCTATATGACTTCAATGATCATTGGAGATCAAATTGTACTCCATTGTATACAAATATCTTCATATTGATTTTGATATTGGATTCCACCGTGCCTTGTTTGTGACTATGATTGCCTATGGCATATGTATGCTTTGTATTGCTTATTCATGGCCATGAAAAACTATTTGGTATATTTTCACATGGATCTGCAGTGTAATTCAGATTGGTAGCCATGTGTAAAAAGTTATTATGGATTGTAATATTCTCATGAGTAACTAGCACTTCTATCTGAGTCTCCATTACTCCATTTATGGGAATTATAATTTATTTCGGCCATCACAGATACTTCTCTGACCTCACACATTAAGGGGCATCTGTTACAACAATTTTTTCCTCAACCCATGTAACTTGCTTGGATGACCTTTTCATTTCCCTATGCATATTTGAAGTCCCATTTTGTACCTTCTAGAGAAAAAAAAACACATTTTTCCACATATACGCGCCCTATCAGTTAGACAACAAGTGTATACACAGGTTTCTCCACTACAACTCACGTACATCGGGTTCGGTGCTCAAAATTAAAAATTATATCGGGTTTCCATGCCATGTCATGAGATCCATGATCCTTGACCTTCCATATTTTGGAAACACTCTAACTTGGCCCTTCAGTTCCATTTGAAGGCTATACATTGAGCCATATCCAAGCCTTGAAGGGGATGAACAATTCAACTTTGAGAGAAAATACACTCTGGAGAAATCTCACTTCATATTGAGTCTGTATCCCTTTTTCCTTGAAAGTCTGAACCCCTTGTTCAACCCCCAAGATATTCCTTCTTTGTGATGGAGAACCTCATTGTCTCCTTTATATGAGCTTGCCTTTGGTGGAGGATTGAAGTGGTGGAGGCCCAGTTGGAGGGACTTAGTTTCTCGGTTCCGATATGTGTCGTTACAGAAGTTTGTCACCTATATAATTTTGTTGATTATTTTAATACAAATACTATTTTCTCATCTAATTGATATCTTGCAAATATTTGAATTATTATTCCAAGGGCATATATGTCATGTATGTTAATGGATTATGCTAATATGTATGATAACACTATATATTGTCACCATATTCTTGTGTATCTTGGTGGTTGAGGATAAGTTGCAGGTATAAATCTTTGAGTTGCGTGCTCAACGATGGTCTTCATCAAACGTCTGGACGAGGTAGGCTCTTGGCCTTGCCTTGTTAGCATTTCATTTATATAGCATATTTGGGATTAGAGTTGATTTATGCGTGGAATTTTGTCTGTTGTGGTTTACCCATGCCATAGAGATATTTTCCTCATAACAATGTCTTGAAAGGATATCTTGCTCTGTCATCTCTCTTTTCTTCTGTCATGGGAGGTCGCTTGGGTTGGCAAGAGAGGTTGTCCTTAAGCAAAACTAGCTCGAGACCCAACTCTCTATACCCTGACCTCATTAGGGAACTACTCCAAGAAATGAAAAGGAGTAGAGTGATCTGGTGCCACTGATCTAGATTATGTCGAGAGAGAAATGAAACAAAACCAAAATATATAGAAGAGAACACATAAATATAGTGAAACCCAACTTCTATTAATGAATAAGACAAAAAAACATTGTAGAACACAAACTGGAAGAATGGGGTAGTTTATATCTGAAAAGAGAGAGATTTTGGATACAATTCATTCGCAACAATATTTACATCACATTCCAATGCATGCTTAAAGGGCCTCCTTCACCTCAATTATATATGAGAGAGTGAGAAGAGAAAAATTCCCATGATGCATGTGGGATGAATTAGTCTAAGTTTATAAAAATCCATCTGAATGTAAAACACTAGGAAATCATAACATGGTGTTTGTAATTAACAAATGAATATGGAATTACATTCCATTCCCTATAAAAGAGGGTGAATATCATGGTTTATCAAAATCATAGGCTTGAAATGTTGATTCAATGGAAAAGGTGGATGGCCACCAAGATCCACCTGGATCATAGACATAGCTTACAATGGAATTCTAATCATCAATATCACCATCCCAATCAGAGTCTATGAAACCCACCAGAGAAGTAGAAACCCCATAATCATATTGAATGTGAAACTAAACTATACTTTAGATATACCAAAGTATTCACTTTCTTGTTGTATGGAGACTCTCATGTGGATCTTGCAAAAATTGAGAAATTGTACAAATAGAAAAATAAATGTATCGATGGGTATGAATTAGGCACAAGACACTACCAATCAAATTCTTGTACAAAGTGGAATCCACCTTAGGTATGGAACACTTGGGAGAAATTTTAACTTCACACTAAAAGGGGGTTTGGGCTCGTTTACATTATTCCACGTGAAGCCTTCAAAAAAGTTCAATTGTGCACTTAGGCTAAGAAAGGAAAATACTCTTCTTCATTCACAAAACTTGAACACTGAGGAAATAATTCAAAGGGCCTAATTCATCCATCTCAAATTGACTCCTCAAACTTGACTTCACATGGTCAATCTAGTGAGTATCTCTCAGAACACAAATCATCATTTACAAGTTTAGTTTAAACATTGGGGTCAAAATGACACCTCAAAATTTTGAATTAAGAAGAAATTGATCCATCTTCTCATACCAATATTGCAATTCTTATTATAGTCCATATATAGAGTTTTGGAGGTGATAAATAAGAATAGAGTCGAGGCTGGAAAAATATTGAAGTTTTCTCCATGTAGATTTCTTTCTATAAATATCCATGCATAAAAACACTTTTGACATTCATCTGATGAACCTATTAGTGTTGTGAAGAAGTGAGTGAAAGAACAAGGTGAATAGAACTCATTTTGGCTACATATGAAAACATTTATAGTAATTGATTCCTTTGAATTCAAAGAAGATTTTGGCCCCTAAACGAGCATTATATTTATCCACACTTACATCTTTTCAAAACTTGGTTCCATAAACCGATTTGCATCTTTCAATTTTTCTCCATTCACCGAGAGGGACTAAATCCCAAGTATCATTTGCAACAAGGAACAATATTCTATTTTTGTTCCTTCTTCCCATTTTGGTTGACCATGATATTATTTATAAGTTTGAGGTTTGGAGTCTTTGAATCTCGAGCCAAGTGAGACAAAGATACTCGGCAGGACTGAAAACAACATTGACATGAAGAATTAGGATCACCAAAAAAAGAAGCAACAAGTTTTTGGGTCTTCTCAATCCATTTAGGAAAATTCAAGATATAAGAATAGGATCGATAGACACAACTAGAGGAAGCGGTGGTGGAGAAAAAGGTTTGTTTTCACTATCATCATCTAAAAAATATTTTCCTTCAAAATGAGGAAAAACAAATGCAAAATTATGAGAAGAAGAAGAAGAAGAATGTGGCACACTCATTAAAGATGGCATACTTGCTAAAGATATCTCATAGATCGAGGAACATTCATCAAATTGAATATCCATTCTAAAAATCACCTTTGTAGTGACATTTAAAGAAGGTTAAAGTCCTTTACATTTTTAAATGTTGACAAAAATGCATCATTGACTCTTGGGTTGCATAGATTTTTCTTTTTCACATGGAATATGTGCCAAAGTGTCACAACGAAACAAACAAATGTTGTTTACATCTGGGTTTTATTTTCTCCAAGCTTCTTCTAACTTGTTACATCATGTACAACCTTGGTATGAGTGTGAATCAATATATAATTCAATCTTAAATGGTAGGAGTGTGATTTAATATACAACTTGTTGTTTTTAAATTGGTAGGGATAAGATTCAATATATAATTAGTTTTTAACTTGGTAGGAGTACGAGTAGGGAGTTTTCACATGTTCAGAGGCCCATAAAGGGATAAATATCCATGTGATGACAAAGGTGTCCTTTCTCCAACCAAGCTATGGGGCATTATTTAGTTCATACAAAACATTCCAAAACTCCATCTCATATGTACCAATCCCTATTCTAAAATGAAGTGCTTTGTAAACTTTGAACCCATGTTTGTTGTAAGTGCTTGTGAGGTAGTTTTTCTAGAAGAAGGAATTGGTCCCCTTTACTTGATTTATAAGGACAACAATTTGTGTCAAGGTACTAGAATTTTGAAACTATGAAGTACTTCAACAAATTCATAAAGGGTCATACAACTCTAAGAGCCATCCCAATACAATGTTGCTTGGTTTCAAACTACATTGCTTTGTCCCTTATAAGATCATTGATCTTTAGTGGCATGAGTAGTTTTTGTGTCGTACAAGGAAGGTGAATTGTGATGCTTTTGGAAGTCACGAGGGATTCACCTTGTTGATCAATATCTTATCATGTTCATTCATAAAGGAGGTTTTTTAATTATGAAAAATAAAGTCAATATATTGTAGGTATTGGGGAGGGATGTGGGGTCTCAAGGCATTTATAGGTATTGGGGAGGGATGTGGGGTCTCAAGGCATTTATAGGTATTGGGGGGTATAAAAAGGGGTATCTATTAAATATAAGGGTTTCTTTTATTAGAAAGATGTATTGGGAGGGGGGTTAAACAAAAGGATATTGAAATATATTTATCAATATCTAGTGAAATTAGGGGTATTCTTTGAAATACCACAAATGAAGGTGCTATGTCATATGTTCACTGAGTGAAGACCCCGTGTTGTAAGTGCATCAATTTCCATATTTTCAATCTCAAAATCTTGGAATGTCAGATGAGCACATAGGGCATGAATTGGGAATATAAGCATAACTTACATGAGATGATCAGGTTATGGAAAAATTTTACATGCTATATTATGACGTTACATCAAAGAAAATGGGGAGGAAAATGGATTTCATCCTAAATAGGGATCCATACACTATAACATTTGTCCCACTTTTCAATGACATTCCGACAAATATTTGTCCGACATTTGGTGAATCAGATTGAGAATGTTCGTCACAGATGTTTCGTCACATGCACGACAAATGTAAACAACCGTTGTATGCCTGACATTGAAAGTTTCCATGTGGTAGCTGCAAAAAGATTTAATACACCAAAATTTTGTCGCCAATTAACGTCGTAATGACTATGATCATATATATTGGTCATGCTTTCGACGCTAGTGGATGCCACATGAAATTTTCTGGGAAAGTTTCATGTGCCAAGAGTTCATCGGTTGTGCGACGTTATGGCGTCGAAATCCCATCATAACATTGGCTCGCATTTCTTCGAAATTGTGACGTTATGGTGAGCAGACGTCAGAGTGGCAATGATAGGGCTGACACAGTTCATCAGACTAGAAGTGCTACGACTAGAAAAGTGTGTCAAAATTGCAACTCTATGGTGGGAAAATACTATTAGAGTTATGTCGTAGAATGGGAACAATCTGTCACATCGTTGATGTACTCGGGACATTGACCGTCAGAGAAGAGATGACAAGTGTATTGTTCGTTGGAGTTTTGATGAGGAAGATGTGCATTAACATTGCGATGGGTAGAAAATAAAGTGAAAAAAAAAATTTCAAATTGGTTATGTAGACTGAAAGCCATGCTTATGATGCATTGGGCATAGGGAGCACATAGATGCGTTAGACTAAGTGTTATCCATAATTTTGGTCGTGATGATGATGGTGAACTCAGGATCTTCATTAGAACTTTATCCTGAGAAAAGTTACCTTTATCTCTTTCCAGAAATCACAGTTTTGAGGAAGGTTCGCAGGCTGTCAATACATTTGCCTGCGAGAATGCATGATTCTCACAGGCTGCCTTAAGCCAGGGTGCGAGAAGTTCTCACTGTGCCTAGCTGTTAGGGTGCGAACTATTTCTAAAGAAGGGAAGAAGATGAATTCTCAAACCTTCTAGAAGGGAATCTTCTAGAAAGATGAGATGGCATTCGAATGGTTATCTAAGCACTGGCTTTCTTGATATTTTGGGATCATTCATATCCAAGTAACTAATCTATTCTCTCTTATATATTGAGGGGATTCTCATGGAAAAGGTTAGAATCAAACTAGCAAGAGTTTTATTGGAGAATTAGTGGAAGATTGTGTGAAGGACTGATGCTACAACAGCTAAGGAACTCCAGCAAGGTTATCAAAAGTGGTTGATCTTCTTCATGCAAGTGAGAAAGTGTGTGTGTCAGAGCTAAGGGCCATCGAAAGGAGGTTTGCAACATCAAGGCTC
>JZKD02S1672760.1:561189-573721 GCA_000966675.3 Picea glauca
CACATGGACAGAGGCGGTTGCAATAGCTGCTTCTATCTGAGTAGCAATGTCGTCTCCCTCGTTCTGTTCCTCGATGTCTAGAAACGGTCGCAGTCCATGGGAAAGAAGGCGACGGTAGAGATGACTAGCGAAGGTCTTCTTTACGTCGGGGCCACGATGGTTTATAAACACATCGTACCCCTTATTGGAGAATGAAGTTGCGACGGCTGAAGATGAAGATGCCATTGCCAGTTGAGGGATGGGGAACTCTGGAGGGTCGATGTAGTCGATGCAAATTGCAAGGGAGGAGATAAGTTTCAGAAATCTTGGGGCAAACTGTAATGAAGAAGAGTTGCCGCTGCAAGTTATATATACACCAAACCCTTGAAACATTGCGAATATAAGGGTTCCTCGATCGCTTTCCGATCCCTTTCCGTGCCACAATGTTCCAACGCGTTGATCTTTTAACGCGTAGATAATACATGTGACTCCACGTGAAGACTGTCTCAAAGTCTGCGTGGGGTCTACGCGCGTTGTACTCTTGAAATCAAGAAGAGGTGAATAATAACAATTCAGCTCTAGAGCAATGCTCAGTATACTTAGCTGCACATTATTAAATCTAAAATTACTTTAAATCCAACCATATACATTACTCCCAGTTACAGAGTAACCAGGTGTCTTAAAATTACCCACACATGTTTCTATAACTTCCAAGCATGTGAGAAAAAGGACAAGATGAATAAGGCTTAAGAGATGGACCCAGCTGTTCGAACGGTCGACTAGGGTTGGTAATTGGAATCTCTTCCTTTCACCCCCTTACTGTCCACCTCAATATTTGCCACGTCCTCCACTTTTATTCAACTTTCACAAGCCGGAAGACTGAGACATATTGGCACTTCAAAGTTTCAAAAGACGCAAAACATAATCGCTCTCGAGGCATAACCCGATTCCCGCGTCTTACCAACATCTTTTACAAAAATATATTACATCCTATATCTAAGGTTTTTAACTTTCATTTTGGCACCTACTATCTAATTTCACATGGTTCGGGTTCCGGTTTGGTTTCGGCAATGACTAGGTTTCATTGAAGTTTGAATTTTTCAATAAGGTTCGGATATATATTGAACCCCTAATCTCATCTCAAACCTTAATCAAATTCTCTTTCAAATTCGTTTCATTAATAAGGTTCGTTTCATTAATAAGATTCGGATATATATTGAACCTCGAATCTCATCCCAAACCTTAATAAAATTTTCTTTCAAATTCATTTTAAAGTTGGAATCTTAAGCAGAGATTCATTTAAGTTCGACATTAGATTCGGTAAACCTTAAGCTTTAAGTTCGTTGAACCCAGTGACTTAACCTATTATGACTATGGTCAAAGTTGGTTTTGTACATGAAGTTTCTTTTGTAAGTGTAAGCTTGTGAACATATTTCTTTGCAATTAAAGTTGTTTTCTTGTCTATGTAGTGTTAGTGTTGAGAAGTCCATGGACTTTGTGTCATAGACTTTGATTATTTACTAAAGTGATGCTATAGTGATGTTATACTTATAGTATTTTTAGTTTTTTTCTAAATTAAAATATAATTATTTATATTTTAATAGTAAAATTAATACATTGATTTCTAAAATGGGTAATGTTTTTATATGAGTACATACATCTCATATATATGCAACCTTATAAGGAGGAACCAAATTCTTATGATTTTTCAAAGCAAATCTTTTAAATGAGATATTATGATTTTCAAAATGTTATTTATAAATTTATGATGTTATGTGCTAGTGCATTGATGTTAGTCCAAGGGATTAGCTCAATTGGTTGTTACCAATGTTACTGGACATTTTGCTAGTTCTATGTCAGTAGGTGCCTAGTTCAAATTCCCTTGGGTGAGATGCATTAGTCTATGCCAATGAGTTTACTAGGGATGTCATCCACTGATGTGGTAAATCATCCTAATGGTTTTTCTTGGAAAAACATGTGCACAATGCAATGGCCCCGCAGGGCCCCTCTGATTCATTGATGCACCACCATACATCACTAGCAGTTAGATTGACTAGCATAGCCCCGCAGGGCCCCTCCTATTCATTGATGCGCTACCATACATCACCAGCAGCAGAGCAACATCCATCACACCAGCCTGGCTCCAGAGGACAACAGGTCTTGCTTCATGAGGTAATAAGTCCAGTATCATGGTAAGTGTCACTCTAATAATTGAAGCATTTGAATATGTTGCAAAGAATTCTTTCTTGATTACAGATCGTTTGCTTAGAAATTATACCTTTTTCCTCATTTAACCTTGGTGGGTGTCTTTACGTCCTAGTAAGTTGGTCACCCTTAGGAATGGGGTGCTACTAGGGGGTTCCTTGAAGAGTCATCGTGTCATTCTTGATCATACTTATCACTTTCCATACTTCTTTCTTTTTGTCTCCTTATCTTTTGGGTTTTCGGGTGCACTGATCGAAGAAGAGATTGTACCTCATTTCATGAGAAGAAGGGGTTGAAGGCCCAGAGGGAAATGTAGCTAAAAATATATAAAAGCCAATAATAAACCTTCTAGATTCTCTCCCAGGGATCCCAAGAACAATGAAATGCTTCTCGAAAAAATGAGGGACCCGTAAAATAGATAACTAATTAATCAATCATGCCAACCAAGGTAGAGCGTATGTGGACTATGCATTTCCTTTTTAGTGCCCCTTATTGTCTTCAACTTGGGGAAGCATGATGGCCAAGGTAGAACGTATGTGGGATATGCATTTCCTTTTTAGTGCCCCTTATTGTCTTCAACTTGGCCACACTCTAATAAATTAATGGCAAATGGGTTTGGAAAAATGTTGCATCACAGACGAAGGGAAACACACCCTCTACAAAGGAACCCATAAAATTTGAGACAATATGAACCCTTTTATATCATGAACCCCATGCCTAGAAGTATTACCACACTCCACCTCATACTCACACATGGATTAGATATGTTTCCCTTGGGAAACACCTTTGACTTGGGGATTGATTGACCCAATAGGATGCCTTGACACCCCTCCCACACCTAAATTTGACAAATTGTATATGGTCTTTGAGCATTTGTTTAGTTTGAAAAGGGGGGTTTTATGCACATGTTTGAGTGGTTCCATTATTAGATGTGGCTTACTTGGGATGGTTCTTGTGACTTATGGACCCTTGAAGGGCACATTTGTTTGTCTTTGCAAGACCTTGCTTGGTGGATAGGTATTCATGAGGAGATGACTCTGTTCAGACCTTCATGGGGGATTTGGAGCCCAAGGATGGGTGCTAGACCCCATGTCTGGGGAAGGCTTGTGATCACCATTTTGCACATTAAAGAAGGAGGTTGGTACCTTTGGAGGAACTCTCTCATGGCTAGGAGACGAGCTCCCACCTCTCTCCACCAAGACGTTGGATTTTGGAGGCTTGGACGTCACCCTACTAGCCCATGATGCCACTTAAGGCTTGAGGCTTTGATGGAGGAGGGTTTGACTTGACACTTGGCATGTGTGGCATGATGTATGGCCTTTGGAAGCCCAACATTAGACCTTTTCTAGCCCAAAGTTCCCTTTAGGGGCTCAATGTCACCCTAGAAGGGCATGACATCACCCTTTTAAGGGATATTTTGATGTAAATTTTAAATTTTGTAATTATAAGGGAAAAGTTTTGAGGTCGACCCTCTTTATTTTTTTAAGTTGACATTTTAGGCCAAAGAGGTGATATAAATACAACTATTGGCAATACATTTTCATCATAACTCTTCCTCACACAAGAGGATAGGACTATAATTTTCTCCCTATTGAAAACATTAGTTAATTTTCTTAGTGCACACCTCTTGGAGGACATGTTTGGATGGTTCTTGGCTGATTTATGGTGGAATTTTCTGTAAACTAGGGTTTAATGCTTAATTATTCTTGGTGAAGTAAGTAAAATCTGCAATTTCATTTCATGTTTTGAATGGTTATGGTAAATTTTACTTGTTCGTGTTGAAGATTATGAGATTGCTTGCTTAAACCCTAGGAGAGGAACATAAGGTGTTTCTTCCTCTCTCTAGTTCTTTCCACTTATTGAATTGTCAAGAGAATCTTGTCCATAGTAGGCTTCTAAATCCCTAAAGTGATAGCACTTTAGAAGTCTTGTTCTAGAAACTCGTTGCTATATATTTCAAGAGTCCAAGGAATAAGAAGAATTCGCTAGATCCCAAAAGAGCTTGCTCTCTAGCAAATTCATCTTTTGAGACTTAAAGTTGAGGCTCTAAAGTGCTAGCTCCTCAACTTCATCTCATCATCCTTAGAACATTGCTATCATTTATTTCTCCAAGTTGTATTGATGCTGTAATTGACTCCATAAGCCCAAAAGGGCACTAGTTTCATTCCTCTCTTGTGAAGGAAATGATCAAACAACTCTCAAACTCTATTCTCTAAAGATTTCACTAACATTTTCTAACCCTATCTTAGCTAAATTCACTAACTAATTTGCTATTGTTGCAAAACACTTCTACAAACATCATACTTTTCTTCATTTGTTGCACACACTAACTTAATACTAGTCTAAACTACTCAGAAATTGCTTGTGATAAGTGTTATTTGATCTTTTGAATAAATGCTAAGTTTTAACTGACTTATCTTACAATTCCGAGCAACATTTCTTGTGGTTGTTACAAAACTTCATTGCTGTTATAAACTGTTAATTTGCTACAATTTCATATCAACCAACATATATTTTAATTTGTCTACTATGTGTTGAGCTTTTATTATCATTTTGGTACTTGGAAATTACTATATATATGTTGTATTGTTTTTGTTATGGGCAAGTACACAAACACTCTTCCTTTTCCTCAATTTCATAGACATAGACCCTTTGACTTAGGTAACCTGTGAGAGGGCACTTTGAGCTTGACCATATCCTTAATATCAGATCCCTTGAGGTTACTAAGGACGCCTCCCTTGGGTTGGACCTCTCCCATCCCTAAAATGTGGGGATTTCCTACGAAGGTGACAATGGTGGGTTATCCTGTAGTTACACCGATTTGATCTAGTTGTCTTGGGCTTGGACAAGTAAAAATTGTGCGATAACAATGATCATAGCCTTGAGACCTATCAATGGTACCTAAAGTATGTGATGGGGTCCATATGACATTCATAAGATAAAGGTTCCATTTACCAGACTTGTTTGGTTGTTTTAAACCATGTAGATAACCCAATAACCATAAATGCATCTTACAAGCTCAAATATGTTTGTTTCCACCCTTTAGCATAGCTAAGGGCTTTGAGATCCACTAGTGGTGTTGAAGGCATGTAATTTTTCCCATATAATGCTCATAAGACAAATATTTATAAACTTAAGAGAGTACCACATTGTAATCATCACATCAACTTGCCCTATATCCTCCGTATTATTGATATCAGACTCCTATCTAAAAATAATACAATCATAGGAAGGGAACAATGAACTACTAAGCTGAAATATCTTCTAAAACTAGAAGTTACATTATTTCTCATTTTTTTAATAAATTTTTATTTAACTTGGTTTGTAAAAAACATATATTACATTGTAAGATGAAATTAACAATATATGAAAATATTTAAAAGGAAGTTTTAAATTAAAATGTAACATGAATTAATATTAAAAAAAAAAATGTTATCATAATTTTGTGCAGCTTATATCATGGAAAATATCACATTGAAATAGAAATTTCCGTGGTTTTGTGAATTGTACAAATAATTTATCTGTAAAAAGTAAAAAAAGGAAGCGTTGCAAATCGGGAGAGGCATTGAAGTATTATTTGCATGCAAAGGACCCCATTTTTGTCTATCAAAACCAAAGTTCAATTCCTCTTTGTTGTGGTTGTTCACAAAATTCGTGTTGGTCACTAGTTTTACACATAAACCCTAGCAATTTTAGTGACTATGGCAGATGAGAGTGTAGTACGCAAGAAGATTTATGTGGGTAATGTGATATTTGAGGAAGGGGAAAGCCATGGAGTTCTAATGATGGATCCTAGTGACATATCTATGCCACTCTTGCAATATCACTTGCCCAGGTAAGTGTTAGTAGTGTTGTAAGTGACATATCTATGCCTACTCTTGCAATATCACTTGTCAAGGTAAGTGTTGTAGGGTTGTATGTGGGAAGTGGTATTATTGTTGTTTTTACTTGAGAGTATTTATATATTTCATGTTTTGTTTGTAGACAAATGGTGGCAAAATGTGCTTTCACTTTCATAATAAGAAAGGTTTGTTTGCAGATGAAACATTGGTGGTACATTGTAATAAAATGCAGTTGTTTGTTTGTTGCAAATGAAATATTATTTTTATTTTCACCATAACTTTGGCAATATTAACAATGGTGTTCGCACCTTTTCTAACACATTCCTCACCTCATCACACATTCCTCACCTCATCACGATAACAAATTACATTATGCATTCACACTCTCATCCAAAGCTCACACGAAATCCAACTTCTAAGAAAGAATGAAACTAACCTGAGTGAAATCCTTTTACTTCACTCCTACAAAATTGTACCATATCACTTGAGTAAACCCACTCATGCATTTTTAACATTGGAATTCACTAAGAAATATATATTATAAAAAACTCTTGAGCATTTGTGGTTTGCATGATGAAATTAAGTATGTACAACCAAATCCACTAGGAATTATTTGAAGCAATAAGTAAGAAAAGAGTGTTGGGGTAGGGGGTATATAAAGGTGAAGATAATATGATCCTTAAGACAAAGGATAGACATAACCATTATAAATTAGCCGTTATAAATAGTCATTCAAAAAAATAGAGCTATTTTGTTATTATTAATAAAGTAAAAGTAAATAATAAAAGGTTAAATTTTAAAGCTAAGAGAAGAATTAATCAATAATAATGATTAAATAATAATATAGTTAATAATAATATAGTTAATGATAATTAATGATGATGATGATGATTAACCTCCACTAAGTGATTACTTGGGATTCTTTAGAATTTTGTTTATGTGCTTGAAAAACATTAAGATAAGCTTTCCAAGATCACCATACTTTTGTTGAGTTAAGAGGTTAGGAAGGTTGGTAGTGTGACAAATATTTTAAATTTTAAAGCTAAGAGAAGAGTTAATCAACAATAATTATTAAATAATAATATAGTTAATGATAATTAATAAGAATTATTAAATAATAATATAGTTAAAAATAATTAATTAATTGAAATTAGTTAGAGGTTAGGAAGAAATATAAATATAATTGAAAAAAAAAGTTATTTTGTTATTATTAATTATATAAAAGATCAAATTATAAACTAAGAGGATAGTTGATGAATAATATTTGTTAAATAATAATATAATTAAAAGTAATTAATTATTGGAGTTCATTAGAGGTTAGGTAATGAGGACAAAAAAGAATAATTAAAAATTTTAGAGCTAGGAAGGTGGAAAATTCCAAAGAAGGGAACATGTGAATAGATGAAAAGTTGAATAATAAATTTAAAAGAATGGTTAGTTAATAATAATCATATCATTAATACTAATTAAATTATATAATTAAGACCAATTATATATTAATTAGAATTAGTTAGAGATTAAGAATAAGAAAAATTGAAAATTAATTGAAAATCATTGATTTAAGATGATTATATTGATAATTATGGATTTAGGATGATAAAAAAAAATAAAATTTGATTAGAGATTGAGATGATGAGAATTTCTGGCAACCGGGGGGTGGGGGGGTTGTGTGGGAACAGACGAGGAAAGGGGGCACATGAAATTTTAGTTTGATTGTTTGAAGCGGTGAATGATAGGTTTCCAGGATTAGCTAAGTTTATACATGTCTTCATGCTTAAAATTTTTAGGATGTTTTTCGATTTCGAGAGCCAAAATTATGGTTTTTTCAAAACTAATTAGATATTCAGAATTTAAAGAGTGTTCAACAATAGCTGATTTTGAGATGCAATTGTGGGTTGTGTCAACTACTATGTGTTCTTTGAGACGGGATTTGAAGGATTTCCTAGTTTGGCCAATGTATGATTTTCCATAGGAGCAAGGAATTCAATAAACTCCTGGGAAAGCATTAGGTAAAATTTATCCTTTGCAGATCTGAAGGATTGTTTGCGAGTTTTGAAAGGATTGAAGATGGTTTTGATATTATTTTTAGCAAGAATTTTGGATATGTGATCAATAGTTCCTTGGATATAGGGGAGAGAAAGGAGAGCTTGAGGGGTGGGGAGGGGGAGGGCGAGAGGGTTGCAGGCTGAGAAAAAATCCTTGTTAATTTGAGAGGAGGTGTATCCATTGGAAAAAAAGGGCCTTGGATAGGTGGTCGTTTTCTTTCTCAAGAAATTAGGGGTCAGAGATTCAGATGGCTCGAGTGACAAGATTTTTTGAGGACAATGGAATTTTGAGCAGGATGGTGATGGGATTAGGAGTGAAGGTAATATTTAGTGTGAGTATTTTTGCGATAAAATTGGTGGGTAAGGGAACCATTAGGGAGGCGAGAGATGAGAACATCAAGAAAGGGGAGGGATTTGTCCTTATCCATTTCCGTAGTGAATTGGATAAGGTGGGAGATGTTATTTAAATGGTTGAGGAAGGAAGTCAGTGAGGAGACACCATCAGGAAAAATAATGAAAGTTTCATGGACGAATCTGAGCCAACATTTAGGTTTGAGATGAACATTGTTGAGGGCTGAGGTCTCAAAGTGCTCCATGAAAATGTTAGCAACCACGAGGGATAAATAATACCCCATGATTGTTCCTTCGATTTGTTAATACAAAGTACCTTTAAAAGTGAAGAAGATATAGGTAAGGCATATTTTGATTAGGTTTAGGGTTTCAAGGTACACCATCTTGGAGATGAGGTCTAAGGCTTCAAGGACAAGAATTGTGGTAAATAAAGAGACGACAACAAATCTAACCAGTAAGTCTTGGTCATCAAGTTGAAGATCATGAGTTTTTTTTATAAAGTCATATGAGTCTTTAATGGAGGAGGAAGTTTTTCTAGTAAAGGGTTTAAGTTTGAAAACCAAAAAAAGGGAAAGGCCATGGGTGGAAGAACTAATAGCACTAATTATGGGTCTGAGGGGGATGTATTTTCTATGGATTTTTGGTTTTCCATATATCCAAGGGTTTTTTGGTTTATGGGGCATCAATTGCTTTTGAATGTTTGGGTCTAGAGAGGAAGATTTAATGGCTTTAGCGACCATGTTAGTGATGGTATTCAAAGGTATTTTGGAGAGATGTTTGTAAAAAGAAGAGGAGAGAAGGTTTACAAGTTTGGATTCATAGTCTAAGATATTCATGATGACGGTGGCATTACCTTTATCGAATTTTAAGATAATGATGTCACAATTATTATGAAGATGTCGAACAGATTGATAACACTTGATAATTCTACCACAATATTGCCTAATTTCTTTCGCTTCATGAGTGGGAAGGTTTTGGGTTACAGATTTGAATGAGATAATAATATCTTTGATGGGAATACGTTGAGGAGCAAGGGAAAAATTAAATTATTTCTCTAAAAGGTGAAGGGAGGGTGGATCCAAAACAAAGGAAGATAACTTTATGACAGTGGTAGAGGACCGAGGAGGAATATTGGTGGTCAAGACAAGGGAAGGGGGTACACAACCCAAGTTAGGGTTATTTGGGGAGACAACAGAGGTAGAGGCGTTATCGATGGATAAAGGACATGGGTTATTATTACAAGGAAGAGACGAATCGAGGGACGAGTAGGTAAAGGGTGAGGGATCAAAAGAAGATGAGTTTGAATTAAATGAAGAAGGGGGGAGAGTGGGATCGTAAGGCTACGAGGATGAATTTTGAGTATAGAGGTCAGGAGAATGAGAGTTGGAAACAAGGGTTAGGTCAGAAGAAGAGGGAGAGGTGAGGAGAGAAGAATCAATGGTTGGATGGTGTAGCGTTGGAGGGTGAGAGAATCGAGGGAAAGAATAATTTTAGGTAGGTGAACAATTAAATTTACGAGAATTCGAGAGATGAGAAAGTTGGAGGGAACACTTCAAGGTGAGAAAACTATGATATTTGTGAATCTATTGTGCAGTGGTAGTTTCAAAAACATTGAATGTTGAATTAAAGGATCCGTGGTCAATCATCAACTAGATATCAAAAGAAAGAAAAGAAGAGAGTTTTAAATGAAGCTTAAGTACCTTGGAGGATAAGAAACATAGCTCTGACCTAGAATGGTGGATTTCTACACGTAGAATCACGGTGCTAGCCCTAGTAAAAATGCGATTAAGATTAGGTCGGTGATGGTGTTGGTGGATTTGAGTAAAAGAAGGAAGGAGTTGACTCTTGAGAATCTCAACAATATTTAAGGAAGGTAAGATCAACAACTCTTTTCATCATTTTAGTTCAGAGCTTCTCGAATGTCTGGGTCTCCTTGAGACAATCCTATCCATAGTGGTTTAGAATTAAAATAGGAAGATTTTCACAATTCCTCATAATGTTGTTTGTAATTCTGGAAATAAACTATGTAAGGAGTTTTTGAAATGTCCAACATTTCGAGTGGACACTCCATGCATCATCAGGGACTATTGAAGAAATAGGTATGAAAAGAATGTTGGGGTAGGGGGGTATATAAATGGGGTAGGGGGGTATAGATATAACAATTATAAATTGTTCGTTGAAAAAATAGAGTTATTTTTTTTATTATTAATAAGGTAAAAGTAAATAATAAAAGGTTAAATTTTAAAGCTAAGAGAATAGTTAATTAATAATAATTATTAAATAATAATATAGTTAATCATAATTAATTAATTGTAATTTGTTAGAGGCTAAGAATTGAAATATAATTGAAAATGAAATTTATTTTGTTATTATTAATTAATGTATAAAAGGTCAAGTTATTGTTGATGTTTGGGAAACATCGGAAATACATTCTACTAGATTGATAATTAATAATATGATTATTAATTATTAAGCAATATTATTAATTATAATATTATTAATGTAATAATATATTTATAATATAAAATATAAATATATATATATATATATAATAAAGTATAAATATAAAATCTATTTATATTATATGTATAATATAATATAAAATATAAATATATTTATTACCCAAGGGATGCATCTCTTCATGGATGGTCACCATGGTCACCATATGTTCTTTATATACAAAACACTCATCATTGTAATAAGATATTCATTCACATACAATATCATCTCTTCTGAAAAACTCAACATGGTATTGTATGGGGTTGTTGCAACCTTTAAGTACAACATATTTACATATTTATGGTGGGCAATAATTTCTAGTAAAATTGTCTAATTACCTAAATATGAGGAATGTACTCCATATTTACTTCTACCTATATTTATGCAAATAATCACATGAATTATGGAGGAACAATTTAACAAAGTCAAAAACTATGTGGATGGATTATAACCAAATTAATCTTTGGGTAGTTACGAGAGGTATTCTCCAACTATTTATAAGAAAGAAAATTAAATTTAAATTCAAATTTAATTTTCAAAGAGACGTGTCTTTTTTGGATCAATTTAATATTTCTATAAAAAGACACAACAATAGACACACATATTTTTCTCTCTCACATGTGTGGAGTGATCTAAGGAAGAGGGCGAAGTTTCTAAGTAGTTGAAATTTTCTGAGTGTAATTACTTAGTGATGTTCTAAAGTTTACTGAAGTAATATCGTTGGAAGTAATTACCATTTGTGGAAAATTGTGATTGTCTGATTTAACACTAGAAAATCAACATGATTAGTCGTATGGCATCGAGTATATGATGGATGCGTGTTAGTAGAAGACATATCATTTCTAGGGTCACTGTATATAGTTGTGCACATGATAAATTGATCTTCTCTAAGAGATGCTTTTTTGTTGTTCTTGTTTCTTGTTCCAGGCACGTCACAGGTAATAGATTTGGGAAGGAGCCATAATGATAGTTGCGTGAAGAAACATGAAGCAAGACTATCCAGACATAGAGTTGTGCACATCCATGTAATGAAGAAGAAGAGGAGGTCAACACATAAAGAGAGAGTGTTTAGATTTTATGTAATTTCAAAAGTTCTTCTTAAGTGTTAATGTTTCAACATTGGGATGACATTCTCTCGGGATTGGTCATGGTAATTTGAACAATGGATACTGACCCTTGCATAGTATTCTAAGGACATAAGACTCAAAGTGCATGGATTTCAACATACAGAAGGACTGGAATTCTTCTTGCGACACAAATAGCAATCTGATCAAGAATAATGGTCCTTATAGTCATAGAACACTCTGTTGTTGAGAACGTGACAATTGAGGGACACTCAATGTGCAGATTGAAGAAGGCTTTATATGGATTAATTGTTAGAAAAATAGGACCATGGAGAAATATAATAAAACAAATGCGGAATCAAAACATAGAAGATACACAATACAATAGAGACACAGATTTACGTGGTTCACCTAGCATGGGCTACGTCCACCATAGAAATTGCCAGGTCCTTCCTTTATTATTATCCAACATATGAAGGGATACAACCTACAACAAACCTGTTGTAACTTCCTCTTCTTTCTCTCACAGTCTCCTATCTCAGAATAC
>JZKD02S1672760.1:594849-610305 GCA_000966675.3 Picea glauca
CAAATTTGTTGATTTCAATATGATCTATAATGTTATTATCAATATCAATATAATTATAGATTTAATTTTAAAAACACATCAAATTTGTTAAACAATAAACATAAAAAATATATATATCAAATTTACTAAATTCTAAGCACATCAAATATATATAACTATAAATTGACTATAAACCTATATTTACATTAACAAAATTTATTTAAATTAATTATTTATAAAATTTTACTAAATTCTAAACATAAAAAAATAAATTAAAAATCGTTATAGATGTGATAATTTATTTCAAATTCTAAACATGAATGCTATGAACATACTATAATATATACACAATTATGCTTGGCTCAATTTCTTGTTAAAGTTGATCTTCAACATCATATCCATCAACATTAAAATGAAAATCCATATTTTTTGTTGTGATGTATTTTTGAAATTAAATTAATTATAATTATAGATTTAATTAAATTTGTTGATTTCAATATGATCTATAATGTTATTATCAATATCAATATAATTATATATTTAATTTTAAAAACACATCAAATTTGTTAAACAATAAACATAAAAAAAAATATCAAATTTACTAAATTCTAAGCATATAAAATATATATAACTATAAATTGATGATAAACCTATATTTACATTAACAAAATTTATTTAAATTAATTATTTATAAAATTTTACTAAACTCTAAACATAAAAAAAAATAAAAAAATCATTATGGATGTGATAATTTATTTCATGCCCACGGCTTGGCCACAGGGCTGGCCTCCCGCGGCCAAGTCACAGTCCCGTGCCCACGGCTTGGCCATAGGGCTGGCCTATCACGGCCAAGTCACAGTCCAGTGGACTGTGACTTACGTATAAATTAAAAATAAATTACAACTATAAATTGAAAATTTACATTATAAATTAAAAACACATTTTAAAATTTTAAACTTAAATTATATACTAAAGCTGTGAAAATTACATGGAGTTCAGCGCGCCCATGCTCACAAACGGAAACACGACCCCTACGCTCACAAACGCCGCCATGACCGCTTCGCTCACAGCTCGTTCGCCTACTCTCAATCGCCACCCTTTGCACTCACTCTCAATTGCTATGAAACAACAACACAATTCGTAAAATGTTTCAAGATCGATGTGTGGTTGATATATAAACAATCTTTTGGCCAAAATATTGTTCGCCCGAACAATATTTCGACTGAAAGATAGTTCGGCCGAAAGAGTATTGCCGAAGAGAAAATATCCTGCCGACTAAATTTTTACACGCAAATCGAGGGTGCGGTCAATGCACCATTCGATTTGACATTTCATGTTTCAGTAAAAAACGATAGCTTTCGGCTAAAAAACAATATTAGTTCGGTCGAAAAAAGGTTTTTCGGAATTTTGGAGACCCGATTGTCACGAAAGTGTAACCCACCTCCATGATTTCACCCCTATATTATTATTTAATAATTATTATTGATTAACTATTCTCTTAGCTTTAAAATTTAACCTTTTATTATTTACTTATACCTTATTATAATAAAAAAATAGCTCTATTTTTCAATGGTTAATCTATAATGGTTATGTCTATCATTTTCCCCAACGGTCATATTATCTTCACCTTTATATACCACCCTACCCCAACTCTCTTCTCATACTTATTTCTTCAACAGTCCACGATGATGGGTGGAGTGTCCACTTGAAACATTGGAAGTTTCAAAAACTCCTTACATAGTTTATTTCCAGAATTACAAACAACATTATGAGGAACTATAAAAATCTGCATACTTTAATTCTAAACTTTTATAATTTTTAAAATAAAACTCAATATTGTATGAAAAATACCTAACTAATTTGGTATGATGTTCATCATATTGCATTAGTGTGTTAATATGTTTAAATCTCTCTTAAAACTTGCAACACCATTCTTAAATGTTTCTCATGTTCCTCTTCTGATTTAGAATAGACGAGGATATCTTCTAAGAACACAATCACAAAATTGTCCAGGTACTCCCTGAACACTCTATTTATCAGGAACATAAAAATTGTTGGGGCATTTGATAGCCCAAATGGCAGTACAATGAATTCAAAATGCCCATATCTTATTCTAAATGTTGTCTTGTTGATGTCTTCTTCCTTTATCCGTACTTGATGATAGCCTGATCTCAAGTCAATCTTCAAAAATATTCTTGCGCCTTTCAGCTGGTCAAACAAATCATCAATTCTTGGAAAATGATACTTATTCTTTATGGTGACCTTATTAAGCTTCTTGAAATCAATACAAAACCTTAAGGTTCCATCCTTCTTCTTCATAAAAAGAACCAGGGCTCCCCAAGGTGACACACTTGGGCATATGTACCCCTTCTTCAGAAGTTCTTCAAGTTGCATCTGCAACTTTTTTATTTCTGGTGTACACATTTTGTAAGGTGTCTTAGACACCAGGGCAACTCCTGGCACCAAATCAATAGAGAAATCAATGTCTCTTTTTGGTGGCAGTCCCATAATTTCTCTAAAAACATCTTCAAAATCCCTCAGAACTGAATGGTATTCAATGCTTGACACTTTGTCTTTGGATACCTCCTCCATATGGGCTACAAACATATGACATCCTTTCCCAAAGCTCTTCTTCAACTGCATAGCTGAAATCTCTCTAACAACTACAACTCTTGGAATGCCTTCAACCTTTCCTTGTTTCCCTTCCTCATCAAGATGTGTGATTGTCTTGATGTAACAATCTAGGATAGGATGATGTTTCTCCAATCAATCCATACCAATTAGATAATCATACGAACCCCACCTTTGTATTGAGTCCATTCATGTCTATCGAACAATCTTTAACCAAATCATTGATTTTCCTCTTAGCCCTCATGGCTAACTAAACTAACCAAGATTTCTTATGCATACTTCTTTGCAAGTGAAATATTTCAACAATGTTAACATTTATGTAACTATCTCTATCTCCACAATCAATTGAAATTGATATGGGCTCATTATTGATCTCACCTTCCACTTCAATCACGGGAGATTGATACTCCGCCTTCTTGTTATCCAAGGATGCATAAATCCTTGGCATGCTTCCTCCCATGTCTTCCACTAGTTTAGCCTCTTGAATGTTGTGGACAATCCATGTTATTTCTCCTTTGCGAGGGAATACCTTATGTAGATGATTTCTCCCACATCCCCAACATTGCATTGGTTTCTACCTTGGCCTTTTTCCAAATGAATATGCAGTCTTGTGTTCATTTTGGGCGACTTGACTGTTTTGATTCACTTGGAAATTATTCCTAAAAAAAGGTGGCTTAAAACCCTTCTTCCTTTGATCCTTCTTATCCTTAATCTTGTCATTCTAGGCTTTTTGGAAAACTGGTCTTCCTTTTCTCTATTCATACATATGCCTTGCTCTCCTTATGGTTTCCTCCAAGGTTTTGGGGTTATCATATTGAATCTTATCACTATAGAAAGAGGTTAACCCACTTAGAAACCTATGTATTTTGACTTTCTCATCCTTGATGAAGTCAACATACTTCAAAAATTGAAATAACCACTTCTCATATTCCTCCATTGTCATGGTTCCCAACTTGAGTTCAAAGAACTCATTCATCTTTCTTTCATAGTAATTCTTGGACAAATAGTTATCTTGGAAATATCCCTTGAACTGCCTCTATGAGATTTTTTTCTCATCAAGGTTCTTGGCTTTCTTAAGTTGATCCCACCACATGGCTGCCTTCCCTTGCAAGTGGTAGGTGGAAATTATAACTTCTAACCGGGAGGGGTAATCATGCAGCTAGAAATATTTATTGATTTCCAATAGATAGGCATTTTCCTATTCTCCTTTCATGTGCTCACCATTGAAATTTGGTGGCTTAATATTTCTGAGTTCACCCTGCAAGATGTTTTCCTCGGGTCTTCTCCTTTGCTCTGAACAAGAGACACACTTGGGCTGCTCCCTAGACTTGAACTTGCATGATTTCTTCTGGTGGAATTCCTTGGAGAATGATGGCATGTACTCATGCTTCTTGATTTCCTATCATTCCATGATCATCTCTTTTGCTATGGAATCTTGATGTTGATACTTTTCTAGCACTAGCTACTTGGTTGGTGCCCAATTCATTGTTAACTTTCTTTTGTAGCATATTTAGGCTTTGAAGTATCTCTTCTTGGGCCTTCATCATCCTCTCATTATCGACCCTATAGCTCTGCACTTCTTTTTGCAAGATTCTCATAGTTATAGTCCCCCGCTTGTCTCTTCTCCCATTAGACTTGGTCTCAACAATGCCCATGATGGCATGCAGACCTCCAATTTATTCTTCATGGCTGTAAAACCCTTGAGAATACTCCATGTCTCTAGTTCTCGTGTAGGAACTAAAGTATGATTTTATGTATCTCTAATTTTGCTAGAATGTGCATGAAATAATTGTTGTTAGAATTAAGCATATTGTAAAATATTTGTCAATTTAGATTACAGGTCATTCTTAGTTTTAAATTATGAAGAATATTAATGCACTACTCTCAATTAGGATTCCTTAAATGCATTCATTTTCGAAACAACTTTCCAATGACTGTCCTCACGTCTCAATTTGATTTTTGAGCGAATAGTTACAACACTTACAAGTTGGAATTTCCACCCTTTCGCTGCTACAAAATTCACTTTTAGCACTTTTGAAGAAAATATAGTTCCCAAATAAAAATTATGGGTCGATTAATCTCCTCTACTTCTCAAGATATTTCCAAGGACTATTCGTTTTCCCCAATATGAGCTCCGAGCTGAAAGTTATGGTAGAAAAATAGTGAAGGAATATTCATTGGCACGTGCAACATAGTAGCAACGCTCAACAACCGTCCGATCATTTTTTGATTAGATCTCCGTTGTTGATCTGTCTTAATGGATTCATCATGGATCTAAGTCGTATCTCTTCTTCATACCTTCCATGAACCCACTACCAACACTTAGCTTCTTTTTCCTTTGGGGACTCACGGACTTACGAACTCGCAGACTCATAAACTTGTAAACTTCCTTTCATAACTCCATCAGAGAAGTCCCAACACTTAACCATCTTCGTGGACTCCCAGACTCATAATATTGCATCCTTATTTTCATAAGTCTATCCGAGAAGTATCAACACTTAACCATTTTTCCACTTTTTAACACTTAACTCTGCTTGAGAAGTCTTAGCACTTAACCATATTCCAAGATCTTATCGTAGTTTTGTGGGACTGACACTTAGCCTACCACATGGGTCCACATCACCTGCCAATTTTCATCCCATCCAACATGTACCTTCCACCATGGTAGTGCATGTATTTCTTCTACCATGTTAGCTGACACATGGCCTCCATGTCATACCGATGTCATTGTACGAAAAATACCCCAAAAAAAATTCGATTTGCTTATGTTCAAAATTTCTAAAGAGGCCCAATTCTTCACATTACCCATGAAATTCCTCTCAATTTTACTGCAGTAATTTAATATAATAAGTTGTGGACATACTCCAAAAATTAATTCTCTGTGAGTTTCTGCTTCAACGTTCTGTTAACTCGGCCCATCCAGGTGTTATCGCAAGATTTGCCTCACCTTATGCAAATTTGATCAGAAGGCCTTGTTCCATTTCCCTATGTAGACTTGAAGTCCCTTTTTTTAAATCCCATAGATAAAAACATTATTTTTCCATATATATGCACCCTACCTATTGTAAAACACGTGTATAAGTAGGTTTCACCACTACAACCCGCATACATCGGGTTTTGTTCTCAAAATTAAAAAATGGTGTCAGGTTTCCATGTCACGTCACGAAATCCATGATCCTTGACC
Organism: Picea glauca; assembly: GCA_000966675.3. Taxonomy (NCBI): domain Eukaryota; kingdom Viridiplantae; phylum Streptophyta; class Pinopsida; order Pinales; family Pinaceae; genus Picea; species Picea glauca. The sequence continues at coordinate 600,644 of JZKD02S1672760.1, forward strand.
TTCCATATACTAGAAACGTTTTGACTTGACCCTTCAGTTTCACTTGAACACTATAAATGGGAAAAATCTGAGCTATGGAAAAGAGGAGAAGATTTCAACTTTGAGAGCAAAGTTATTCTAGAGAAATTATTCACTTCATATTGAGTCTGCATCCCTTTGTCCTTTTAAGTATGAACAGATTGTTCATCCTGCAAGCTCTTCCCTACTTGATTGAGTACCTCATTGTCTCTCTTATATGAGCTTGTTCTTGGTGGAGGCCTAGCTGGAAGGGACTTAGTTTCTCGGTTCCGAACCATGCTGACACAGAAGTTTGTAATTCATTCACTTATATTGATTACATTTTAATAGAAATACTCTTTTCTCATCCAATTAATATCTTGCAAATATTTGAATTGTTATTCCATGGGCATATTTGTTATGAATGTTGATGGATTATGCTATTAAATGTGCTAACATTATATATTATCACCATATGCTTGTGTTTCTTGGTTGTTGAGGGAAAGTTGCAAGTGTATTTCTTTGAGTCAAGTGCTCAATGGTGGACTTCATCGAACGTTTGGACGAGGTAGGCATTTTATCTTGTCTTGCTAGCATATTTGTTTATATAACATACCTGATATTAGTGTTTATTTCTTTATTCATTTCCGTCTGTTGTGGTTTACCCCTAGCCATAGAGATATTTTCCTTGTAACATAATTGGTGACCATAGTGGGGATAGAATCTTCTTTTTCGGAGTTTGGAGTGTTTTTCTCCTTTGATTGCTCTTGTTTATATTGAGTTTCTTGTCATCTAATTGCTTGACAGCCTCTGTTCATTCTGAGTCTGAGTTTCTTAGCCTGCTCCTTAGCCTGGCTGTGTTTTAACACATATATGTGGGTTTTTACCTGACATTCGCATACATACGCATGTTGTCCTTCTTCAAGAGGCGTATATACACACTTTTCTCCTGAACAGTGGTGTACATCATCCTTTACTTCTTGGTTGTTGGGTTTGATGTTTGTTGGTAAGTTTTGATGGTTGCTGAGTCTTCTTGGGTCTCTGTTATGACTGTTAAGTGTCTATGGAATGATAGGAAACCTTTCTTTGGTTGAATTTTTGAGCGGTGACTTTCTCATCATCCTTTTCATTTGATTGTCCTTGCATCTTGGGCTAGGTGTTTGCTTCTTGATATACTACTTGGTTTGTCTTTGTTTACATACAATAGAGTTTTTATATCAAGTTGTTTTTCAGTCCTTGCATTTTCATTCTTGTATATTGAAAATAAAAAAATATTAAGCAATTTACATTATTGGCATTTGATATTTTGAGCCCTTATCATTGATCTTAGTACATGTTAAGAAATATTGCATCTTATTTGGAATTGCATAACTAAATTGAAAATTGCATTTTGAAAAGCATATCATTTATTGAGAATTAAAGTTAGAACTTTTCATTTTATTCATGTTCATTTATTTTACTTGTTGAGTCATAACATCATTAGTTTCATGACCACACCTTTTTTGAGTAAGCAAGGCCACTAAAAACAACACTGATAATTTAAAATTGATTAGTAACAATTTTATTTTCTAGAGTGCACAAACTAGCTTAGGATTTCGAGCCTTGGAATAGGATTTTGTGAGTAAAATTCTCCAAGGATATTAAATCAACATATGTGTCTAACTAAGGGAGTGGAGAAATCCATTGTATAATTGGTGACATTAGGAGGCTCCGCTTACACTAGAGTTAAACATGAGGTTGCATGAGGTTGGTTGAGGGGATATCCCCCCAATACCTTCTATATTTCTGGGGATCTATTCATATATGGGGATCTTGATAGTACCTTTACCTTTGTGAGAGGCGGTGCTTTTGAGGTTTCATGATTTGTTACCCTATCCATATGGTGGATCTAACTTACAATTGTTGCCTACTTATCGGTTATACCGTGGTTTCTTAATTTCTTGACATAGGTACCACATAGGTTACTTGTAGGGGTTGTTTTGTAGGTACCCTGGGTCAGATAAGGGTCGAACAACACACGAAATTTATGGAGGATTACCTCTCTGGTGGGATCTAACCGACTAGTTGTTAAGCCCACGAGGGCCCTTATAACTGATTATGATACCTTCGATATTTAGTAGGGAGTATCATGCCCCTCTTGGGCGAGACATACCTACTTTAGGGAGGGAGGTCCCTTTCAACCACTTTATCCTATTTGTATGCATATTGGTCTTTTGTTTATTTTATTTTGGTGTGCTCTTTGATCATTAGTTAACCTTAGGATTTTGTATTGCATCGTGAGTTTTCATTATCATGGATAGTGGAGTCCCTTTGGCTCCCTCATTTAACACTACCTCTCCCATGACATTCGCTCATTTCATGGGGATTAATCCATCTGTGTTTCATAATAGTATGCAAAAATATGATACTCAGTCAATGTGTTGGGTCTCTAATCAGTTTCCTCTCGATATTCTAAACATGCCTTCACCCTTTCCACCCTCTCCCTCGCCTGCTTATATGAATCCCAGTTTTGGATTCAGTGGCATGATGGCTCTGTTGTCTACATCTTCATTTGATAGGAGTCATGTCTCTCAACCAACTCTCACTATGGGAGGTTGGAATCTCCCTTCTTACGGATCCAATCATGGCTTCATCCTTCTAGGAGCAAGTGCTCAAATGGGTGGTTATTCTACTTATTACACCCCATCAGGGTATCCTTCGTCTGCCATGCTAGTTCCTACGAACACTCTTCCCATGAGGGGCCTCCATTTGTCCTTTGGTATTTCATACGGAGGGAATCAGTTTTATTGTATGGGCTTCCCCTTCATGGAACACCTTTATATGGGGGAAATATATATCCTCCCCTGAATAACTTGTATCATGTCTTTTTCTCTTCACATACATCTACTTCGGTGATGATTCCTATACAAAACTCTATGGATCAATTAAACAAAGGATACCACCTTTCCAGGTAGGGACAAGGTGTGAACTAGGATCCTTCCTGACCTGCAATTTCTGAAAACCAGTCTTTCCCGGGACCTTGGTCTCAAATGCCGCAACTAACCACCGCCACTAGTCCAGTCACTGCAAGTCATACTGGAATTCCATCACCAATCTATGCTAGTCATGTTGGATATTGGTCGACAAACTCTGCAAGCCATGTTGAAAACCAACAACCAGCCACTGCAATTCACACTGGGGGCACCACTCTAGTCGCCATGAGTCATAATGACATCATATCTCCAACTTTGGTCAACCGTGTTTGAGAATCATCACCAACCTCTGTACATCATGTGGGAGATAAATCACCGACCTCTTCCAGTCATACTGAGAGCATGTCGCCAGCCATATTGAGTAATGCTGGGGGAATTCATATGATTTAGAAACCTTTTCGTCTAGAGCATAAGCCCAGGTTCCTTTGTAGGATTTGCAAAGGAGGTCATTTAATTTCTTTGTGTCCTTCTACTGTCACAATAGAAGAAGTGAAATCCTTATCCGATAACCCTTTAGGTTCGAAGTCACCTTTGGTTTCCCAACACTCCGTTTATCCTTTGATTGACACGGTCATCATGCCGATGAAATCATCACCCAACCCTACTCCTATTTTGAGGAATGAGACATATTTTGACCATGCCATTAACATTTCTAGCCAAGTACCTTATGAACAAGAGAGAGTTTTACTCTCCCCGAGTACTCTCCCTCCAAGTATTGAAGAAGTTCCCTTCGAATGGGATGGTCTTGTGGGGTATCAAATTCCTTCTCCTATACGTTTCCATATAAGAGGCATACTCTGATATATCATTAACAAGGTAACTTATGCTATCACTTTATCCTACTTGACTTGGAAATCTTTGGATTTTCCCAAGCTTGTGTCAACTATTCGTAAGTTACCGACCTTTCACAGAAATCCTGCATGGGAACCTTGCCCCTCCCCATGACATGCCGCCTAGAAACCCCCAACGAGTATGATTTAAGATCTTTTCCGACTCTTTTAAAAAAATGAAAAGATTGTTGAGTGAACTTGTCTCTTTCACACTCGTTAATTGGATTTGAAAGGTCACGAGTCTGATTTAAGCTCTTTTCTGACTCTCTCAAAAAGTGAAAAGATTGCAGAGTGAACTTGTCTCTTTCACACTCGTAAATTGGATTTGAAAAGACATCTATTTGGTGCAAGTTTATCCCTTTTTCAAACCAAGTAGACCAAGATTATGAGAAAGGAGCGTTAAGTTGTAATTGCATCTCATTCTCTTGCTTGTAGTATTGAGCCTATTGTCAGTTATCGCTTTTTCATTATAAGCCTTTCACCTCAGTAGTTTGCATCATCAGCCAAGTAGAGCCTTTCTTATATCCTTTGCATATTGACACCATATACCCAAGAGGAAACATTCCCCCAAGTGTCCATCTCCCGCATGCACCTCCTTGCATTGAGCATAGGTATGTTCCACTGCTGGAACTAGATTTATTACTTGCAACACTCATTTCCTCCTCTGTATCATAGCATTCATTTGAATATGAAAAAACAAAAAAAGACAGGAGGGAAAGGAGTATTGTCTTATATTGGCAGCAGTCGTGTCGCCTTTGAGCATAGCACAATTTTTTTGAGTCCCCTTGTCATCAAAAGTTTGGGTTTAGCATGACCTTAGGAAGCTGAGATCGTTACAAAGAGTTTACTCCCCTGACTGGTTACTCTTCCAGTCTCTATGGAGAGTTGGATTGATGCCTCCCGCATCTCAAAGTTTCATCATTGAGTCTATGCTGCTAGAGTCTTCCATATGTCTCATGATCTTGTTCAAAGGATGTCTATCAACCTATCTCGGCCATTCCTCGAAAATCTTGACTTTGCATGTCGGCCATACCTTTAGTGTGTCTCAAAATTACATGAAGTTGTAGTCCTATTGTGCACCCTCATCCTACTTTCCTCATTGGTAGGTAACCTTGAACCCACCAACCGAAATTTCATCATTGGTCGATGACTAGGTGGTTTCCCTTGTGTTCGAAGGAAAGACATCTATTCACACATTGGGATTCGTGCAGTTTATTAGATTCCATTATCCTTATTGGTGGTTTCCTCGCTTTTGTCAGCAGTTTTACTTATTGGATGCTATTCAGAGGGTCTTTTTCTTATACCTCTTGCATCTGGTACACACGAAAGATGAACAGGGTCATTGGTTCGTGAACATGTTCTTCGTCCAATTTCCTCCAAATCATCAATCTCCTGTTGTATACCTCGTGATGAATGATGAGAGATGCCTCAATTTTCTCCTTTTATCGGGTCTCCTTCCATAGAATTTAGCCCATCTATTCTAGAAATGAGACCTAGAGTCCTATGAGTACCTTGAGGCTTGTAGTCATTAGTGGCATGTTATCCCACCATCGACAGTTCGGAATACATCAATTTCTCTTTATTGATGGATTCTTCAAGTGTTCAACCCCAACACCTTTAGTCACACTGGTAAGAATGTACTCGGTGCCTTACCTACTTTCATTATCGGTAGGATGTCTCACATTTGTTAACGGTATACCTTAATGATCGATAATCAAATGAAGTCTCATTGTGTTTGACCTCAACTCCTTTATCCACACGATGAAGACTTTCACCTTTGGAGGATTGTGTAGAAGACTTGAAGACATCAGTTCATAGTCACAACTTTCCTCAGCTATTTCTACCTTTCATTGGACCGATACCTATGAGACTTTAGTGATCATGGGAGATCATATTGTACTCCATTGTATACATATATCTTCAGATTGATTTTGAGACTAGTTTTACTGGGCCTTGTTCGTGACTATGGAAGCCTCTGGCATGTAGACACCTTTGTATTTCCTATTCATGGCCATGGACAACTGTTTGGTATATTTTCACATGGATCTGTAGTGTAATTCAAATTAGCAGCCATGTGTGCAAAGTCAGTACATATTGTAATATTCTCATGAGCAACTAGTTCTTCCATCAGGGTCCCCAATACTCTACTTTTGGGTATTATAATGCATTTCGGCCATCATAGATACTCCTCTGACCTCACACATTAGGGGGCATCCATTATAGAAATATTTTCCTCACCCTTTGCAATTTTTCTTAGAAGGCCTTGTTCCATTTCCCTTTGCAGACTTGAAGTCCCTTTTTTCAAATCCCAGAGCTAAAAACATTATTTTTCCGCATATACACACCCTACCTACTGTACAACATGTGTATATGTAGTTTGCACCACTACAGCCTGCGTACATTGGATTTTGTGCTCAAAATTAAAAAATGATGTCGGGTTTCCATGTTACGTCATGAGATCCATGATCCTTGACCTTCCATATACTGGAAACGTTCCAACTCAGTCCTTCAGTTCCACTTGAAGTCTATAAATGGGCCAAATCCAAGCTATGGAAAAGAGGAGAAGAATTCAACTTTGAGAGAAAAGTTACTCTGGAGAAATTATTCACTTCATATTGAGTCTGCATCCCTTTTTCCTTTTAAGTCTGAACACATTGTTCAACCCCCAAGATCTTCCCTACTTGGTTGAGAACCTCATTGTCTCTCTTATATGAGCTTGCCTTTGGTGGGGGATTGAAGTGGTGGAGGCCCAGCTGAAAGGGACTTAGTTTCTTGGTTCTAAACTGTTTTGACACAGAAGTTTGTAATTCATTCACTTATGATGATTACATTTTAATAGAAATAGTCTTTTCTCGTCCAATTAATATCTTGCAATTATTTGAATTGTTATTCCATGGGCATATTTGTTATGAATTTTGATGGATTATGCTATTGAATGTGCTAACATTATATATTATCACCATATTCTTGCATTTCTTGGTTGTTGAGAGAAAGTTGCAATTGTATTTCTTTGAGTCAAGTGCTCAATGGTGGACTTCATCAAACGTCTGGACGAGGTAGGCTGTTTATCTTGTCTTTCTACCATATTTGTTTATATAGCATACCTAAGATTTGATTTGATTTATGCAGTCATTTCCATCTGTTGTGGTTTATCCCTAACCATAGAGAGATTTTCCTCGTAACAGGCTCAACATTGAAAACTAGGCTTTGATACCACTTTGTACATACCCAACCATGCCACGAAAAAATCTCTCATCATCAACTCTGATACCATTTTTGTAATGTACATAGCCTCCAACTAAGTAACATTATGTGCATAATACACATAAAAATGAAACTTCTACTAACTAAAGTAATTCCTTTACTGTTAGACGATTTCTTGTAGCTTACAACTACAAATTTATAACATATTTAATTATAGTCTTGTTGGCAGCCAATTCAATTTTTTCCATTTCCCTATAAGCTGCCTACACCTATGTCTTCTGAACTTCAAATTATCGTCGCTTTTTTTTTAATAGACGATAATTTCATTTCTTACGACACTTGCAAATTGGTCTTCATTTAGTTTTCACGACTGTAAGTGTGAAAACTCCTCCATCGTTATTTAAACTGTCATGATCTTCTCATTGATATTCTGAATGGCACTTACCTTTGGTTTATTTGTGTGGCTAAATGATTTTTCAAACTATGCCTATTTGGACATTTTGGTTGCATAACTTAAAATGGTAAGGCATTGAGCATATAGATTTATATTGTTTGTGACTTGTCTAGTCCTCAGTTTGCATAGGGGTCATGGTTTATTTTTTTTTTATATGATGTGATCCTTATTATTATAAGCTCTTGGCTTGTCAAATGTTATGAAATCGATTGTCACAATGTTTTATAAACGTTTGATTACACACTTATACGATGGCACATATTTAACCTTTGGGTTTTGAACATTCGCGGTTTGAAATAATACAATGGCACATTGGTATGTTATCCACCATTTGATTTTTGGGTTGGCCGAATAATATGGTTTGATTGATTGAACAGAGGTTGTACTTTGTCATTACTTCTTTGCATGGCGGTGAGTAATCCCACCACCCTCGCACGTGCACATTAATGCTTCCCCTTTCATCGTTCGGAGCTGCTAACCCAAACGACTTTGCTCCTGTGTGTTTTTGTTTTCAACCCAAACCCTTACCATGCGCTCGCACCATGGCTCCAGTCGTAAGGGCTGAACCTAATGGTAGCCAGGCTCTGTTGATGTTCGATAGTGCTCACAGTGGCATTAAGAATTTGGATGGCTCCCGTTCATACAAAAGTTTGATGGTTTTAACCCCTGTGTTGCTCGGCAATTTGCTTTAACCTTTGATGGTTGTCGAGCCAAGGTCGGGGATGTTCAATTGGAAATTAATGAGCAATTTCTCAGTTTAGCTACAGGTTTGCTTGCCACTGGACAACGATGGTCCAAGAATTGCAAAGTGGAAGAGGTCCCGTGGACACTTCTCTTCCAGTCGCGTAAGGTTAGCTCCTGTGATAAAGGTTTGCCCGCAAACATGCTCAAGCAACGTTGGCACGATTTGTTGATGATAATCAAACAATTTATCACCTGTGAGGGTCGGTATGGTTTTGTTTTCTTACACCACCTTCGTTTACTTATGGTTTTCATGGGCTATGAGCTTAATATGCCTTATTACTTGCATAGGAGCCTGTTTAAAATGTCTAAGAGATACAAAAGCAACCAGGCTGATAGCAGCCTTTTCACTTCGGGCTGGTTAAAATTATTGTCATCTGTCATTTAAGGTTACACGGAGATTGTTGGAACGATTTTCTTACTCGCAATAATTTTGAGGATTCAAATCCACCACAGGTTGACAAACCTGTGGTGACCGAGGGTAAGTATGTACCCTCGTTACCCTACAATATGCTGTTACCTAAACCCCTACCCCACTCTGTGACCAAGGATGTCGAGACTGTTAAACCTGTGGGCAAGAAACCTAAAGCCAAACCTATTGCGAATTCCAAAGGCAAAAAGACTGCCCATTTAATCTCGCGAATGGAAAGAAACAAACCTAAACCTCCTGTCAAAACTGACCCTATCGTATTGAGCGAGGAATCTGATTCATAGGTTGAACATGTTTTGTCAAGTGAATATCCCTATTTGGAAGGTATGTGTGCCAAACCCTCATTTGTCTTCGTTTTGAACCTACCACCTTGCTTGCAAAACAACCCCGGACCGGTTCCACTCTCTCAATTGACGGACGGACAATTTCTCCCATCAACAAATGGCACTAGAAGGAGGGCATGAACTTAATTAATGGCACGAGGCGATCGCAAGACTCCTCCTCGACCTAATCGCACACCTATAGTGACTAGAAGCCGTTCACAAGATAATATTCCCCCTCAAACAACAACTACTTCAACCGAATATCCACAGATCACAGTTGAGCCAGCAACCCCTAATCCTACAGGTGGTGATATCCAAGAGATCGTTCGTCGATCTCTTATCAAAACACATAGTGCCTTAGCTAGTTTAAGGCAACCAAACCGTCCGTGGGGTCAACCTTTAGACTTATCTGATATCAGAGAACAGTTAGGTGACACTAACCTCACTGTGAATCCTACAGATCCAAACACAAATCCTGCTGCAGGAGGATATGGAATACCTCCTTCACCACCTCCCTCATCTCCTTCCTCTTCTGGAGGAGATTCCTCTTCAGACGAAGGCAATTCGCCTTCTTAGCCTTCCACACCCACTACCCTAATGGCAAATCAGAACAACCCTGCTAGACCCTGGTTGGACCAGGATGCTGTAGCTGTACCTGGAGCCCAACACCCTTTACCTAAGCACCCGGAGAAATGGCTTCCTAAGTTTGAT
>JZKD02S1672760.1:612071-640184 GCA_000966675.3 Picea glauca
CTCTATCAGACATGGTAAATTTCATACCCAAATCTGTTGTTAGATTAGAAAATTTTTATGATTTTGAAGATAAATTTAAAAAGACGGTCAATTGCAAAACCAATAGTTCCTCATTATCTTATGAAAAATTCAATTTAGGGACTAGTGAAAATCCTCAATGTATCAATCTAGGCTTGGGATGTTCTAAGCAAGAAAAATATGCTTTTTTTAGATTATTTAAAGAATTCAAGGATGTCTTTGCATGGACTTACAATGATCTTAAAACATTCGATCCTAATATTATACAGCATGTCATCCCGATGAAGCCCCAAACCTTACCCTTCCAACATAAACTGAGGAAAATGCATCCTAAACTAGAACCGACCGTACAAAAAGAATTGAATAAACTCCTAAGTGCTAAAATAATTTTTCCTGTTAGACACACTCAATGGGTATCCAACCTCGTCCCAGTTCGGAAGAAAAATGGGGAAATTCGACTTTGTGTCGATTTCCGACACCTCAACAAAGCGTCTGACAAAGATAATTATCCTGTCCCGCCCATGGAACATATTCTTCAACAAGTATCTGGTTTCGAGAGGCTATCCTTACTGTATGGTTTCTCTGGATACAACCAAGTCTTGATGTCTCCGCAAGACCAACTAAAAACTACCTTCCGTACCCCGTGGGGCACTTATGCTTATCGCAAAATGCCCTTTGGTTTGATTAATGCTGGTGCTACCTTTCAGAGAGCAATGGACATTGATTTTAGAGGCTTAATCAATCACTCCGTAGTAGTCTACTTGGATGATGTGACTGTTTATTCTAAAAACAAAGACGATCATCTAGCTCACTTACGAGATGTTCTACTACGATGTCATAAATGCGACATCTCCTTGAACCCCAATAAGTCCATATTTGCAGTAGAACAGGGTAAATTACTAGGATTCATTGTGTCTAGTGATGGAATGTTTATTGACCCCGAGAGGACTCGAGTCATCGCTAAACTCCCCCCACCTACATCCAAAATATCCATGCAGTCTTTCCTAGGCCGGATTAACTTCGTGAGAAGATTTGTCCCCAGTTTCTCCGAAATGGTCAGGCCTCTCTAGAACCTAATTAAGAAAGACACCCAATATCGTTGGGGACCCACAGAAAACCAAGCTTTCAATGCTATAAATAAGGCCATAATAGACGCTCCGTCTCTCATGAGCCCTAATTTCTCTCAAGACTTTACACTCTAAAATTTTTCCTCTGATCGTTCCTATGCCGCAGTCCTAACTCAGAAGAATTCCGAGAACAACGAAGTACCCATCACCTTTATGAGCTCTGCTTTCAAAGGTGCTGAACTTAACTACCCAACGGTCGATCGGCAAGCCTATGCTGTTTTCAAAGCAGTTAATCATTTCCAATCTTATCTTTTGAAGTCAAGGACGAAGGTCATTGTCCCCTACCCCGCCGTAAGAAACTTGTTAGTGCAAAAGGAGTTAGGAGAGAAAAGATCCAACTAGGTCACCTCCTTGCAGGAGTATGACCTAGAAATCGCCCCAACACAGATTGTGAGAGGCCAAGGATTGTGTAAATTGGTAGTTGATTCAGAAACTGAACAACAAGAAGATAGTGATACGTCAAACCTAGAACAACACGATCAAAGTTTGATTTGTTGCGCACAAAACCTCGTAAGTCCTTGGTACGATGATATTAGATTCTGCCTTGAACATGGATCAACACCCCGTCACCTTGACCTCGCCAAAAGAAGAGCGTTAAGACTAAAGTCTGCCTCCTTTCATCTAGTTAACGGTATACTGTTTCGTCAGAATTTTGACGGCGTATTGATGCGTTGTCTTGAAAAAGACGAAGCAGAAAAAGTCTTGCTTGAGTTGCATGCAAGAGAAGATGGTGGTCACCTCGGTGGTGATACCACTTCTCATAAGGTTTTAAGAGCCAGTTACTACTGACCCACGCTTTTTAGGGACGCCCATGCCTTGTGCCGTAAATGTGTCATTTTTCAGAAAGCATCAGGGCGGTTGCAAAAACCAGCCTTCCCCTTGCAACCCGTTTCAGTCGATTCTCCTTTCCAACAATGGGGCCTTGATATCATAGGTCCTATTAACCCTCCATACTCACAATAGCACAAGTATATTGTGACAGCCACATACTACTTTACTCAATGGTCTGAAGCCGCCGCGCTAAAAACCGTTAACACAAGTCAGGTGATCGCTTTTCTCTACTCGAATATCATCACTCGTTTCGGTATCCCTGATTGTCTAGTCTTTGATAATGCTTCATACTTTTCTTCTCTAGAGATGAGTGAGTTCGCTTTGGAGAAAGGAATAAAACTGAAGTATTATGCTAGTTACTATCCCTAGGGCAACGACTTAGCAGAATCAACAAACAAGAACTTGATCAAAATTATCAAGAGAACTGTGGCTGAAAATCACAAGAACTGGCACAATGCACTGCTTAATGCACTCTGGGCTGATAGGGTAACACCCAAAGCCGCTATAGGTAATTCCCCCTTTTTTCTCGTTTATGGCAAAGAAGCCATTCTTCCACCTCACATTCTTCTTCCTTCGCTTCAATTTTCACAAAAAGTCCAAGAAGAAGATTGTCCCCCTTTAGAAAGCCGCATTAACGCTTTGATGAAGTTAAAAGAAGTAAGAACCCAAGCTAAGCGTAAGTTTGATCAACATCAACAACTGATTAAAATCTGGTTCGATTCTAATTTTGCTTTTGATAGGAATTTTGAAGTAGGCGATCTCGTCCTGAAGTGGGACAAACCACACGAAGGAAAGGGTGAGCACACCAAGTTTCAAAATTTATGGCTTGGGCCATTTTTGATTGCTGAAAAGTTGGGTCCTAGTTCCTTTCGATTGCAGAATCTTGAAGGGAAGATTGACACCTATCCGGTGAATGGCCAAGCCCTGAAAAGATACTTCGCTTGATTACTACCCTTGTATATTATGTAAATATTTCCTTTTGCTTTTATTTTTCCTTTGTTTTCGTTTTTGGTTTTGATTTGGATTGATCAGTTTTTATGTTTCTTGAAAGATATGCATACTTGTGCACTGAGCCATTTAGACCAAGACCATAGAAAAATTTATTCACTTAAATGACTTCTAAAAGATTGTACGATCATCAGTGATATATTTCTAAAACTGATATTTATGTTGGAAAATTTTGTTGTTTGAAAGAAGTTTACTAATTTCAATCTTTGAGCAAAGTTTGTCATGATCATCTTTTTACGCTGTCCCTTTTCCGTAAAGGAATGACTCAAAAGGATGTCTCCCTGTCATAAGAAGTTGTTATAAAAACATTTCTGGAGCTGAATAAAGGACAGTGTCAAAAAATTCTGATGAGGTCTAAAAAAAATATGTTGAAATATCAGAATTTTCAGTGTCACCCTGCTCAGCTATCCATAAAAGAAAAACAAAATAAAAATTATTAATAAGAGCTATGGGAAGTGTTTGTAAACCCGCCGGGATACTGAACAGATCTGCTGGCAGTGGGTAAATAATGCATGGCACCAAGACAACTTCGTCGGGGTACTGAACAGGCCTGCTGGCAGCGAAGCAATGTCGGGTACATGAAAATATGTGAAAAAAATATAAGAAACCTCTTTAATGTCCTTTATTCTGATCTAGAACTTCTTGACAGGATACAGATGTCAGAGTGGGTTAAATGGCAACCCTGTCAAGGCTATGGACGCCTGCTGGCAGCAGTGGCCATGCCAACAGTATTGAAGATTTTATCATTAATATAGTGACTTGCTGATCTTAAGACTGTTATTAGTGTTCATATTTTAAAACATCACTGGAAAAGATGGTAAATGATGATGTTTGTACAATTTTCTGGTCGTTGTTTTTGAGTTGAAATTTTCTTTGCTATCCTAATCTAAATTTATTTCTTTTGACAGAGATAACTGCTTCTACCAGTGTGTCGCCATTGTTGGAATCCAATTCAATTTTTTCCATTGCCCTATAAGCTGCCTACACCTATGTCTTCTGAACTTCAAATTATCGTCGCTTTTGTTTTAATAGACGATAATTTCATTTCTTACGACACTTGCAAATTGGTCTTCATTTAGTTTTCACGACTGTAAGCGTGAAAACTCCTCCATCGTTATTTAAACTGTCATGATCTTCTCATTGATATTCTGAATGGCACTTACCTTTGGTTTATTTGTGTGGCTAAATGAATTTTCAAACTATGCCTATTTGGACATTTTGGTTGCATAACTTAAAATGGTAAGGCATTGAGCATATAGATTTATATTGTTTGGGACTTGTCTAGTCCTCAATTTGCATAGGGGTCATGGTCTATTTTGTTTTTATATGATGTGATCCTTATTATTATAAGCTCTTGGCTTGTCAAATGTTATGAAATCGACTATCACAATGTGGTCGGTATGGTTTTGTTTTCTTACACCACCTTCATTTACTTATGGTTTTCATGGGCTATGAGCTTAATATGCCTTATTACTTGCATAGGATCCTGTTTAAAATGTCTAAGAGATACAAAAGGAACCAAGCTGATAGCAGCCTTTTTCACTTTGGGCTGGTTAAAATTATTGTTGTCTATCATTTAAGTTTACACGGAGACTGTTGGAATGATTTTCTTACTCGCAATAATTTTAAGGATTCAAATCCACCACAGGTTGACAAACCTGTGGTGAGCGAGGGTAAGTCTGTACCCTCGGTACCCTACAGTATGCTGTTACCTAAACCCCTACCCCACTCTATGACCAAGGATGTCGATACTGTTAAACCCGTGGGCAAGAAACCTAAAGCCAAACCTATTGCAAATTCCAAAGGCAAAAAGACTGCCCGTTTAATCTCGCGAATGGTAAGAAACAAACCTAAACCTCTTGTCAACCCTGACCCTATCATATTGAGCGAGGACTCTGATTCAGAGGTTGAACGTTTTTTGGCAAGTGAATATCCCTATTCGGAAGGTCTGTGTGCCAAACCCTCATTTGACTTCGTGTCGAACCTACCACCTTGCTTGCAAAACAACCCCGGACCGGTTCCACTCTCTCAATTGACGGACGGACAATTTCTCTCGTCAACAAGTTTATAACCATAAAACAAATGCATCTAAAGCATGCTAATAATCAACATGAAATACAACTAAACTGTTCATTACAACAACATATAAGTCATTCTCATTCACACAGAGTTCATGCAGAACAATAACACATGTAAATAACTCAGTACAAGATAAAACATATCTTTAAACAATAATCATGTAACCGGTTGCTTGGGAGGGATGTTCGACCCAACCATAGACTGGTTGTTCCAAATATCAACAACTAGTCACCCTTGAGCTGAGGTTATTAATCCACAAAAGAGGGTGGTCTCTCATAGTCCACATGCATTTCATAAATCTCATAACCTAACTAATATTCTCCTACAACTATCCCAATATTTCTACCAAATATCTTCCTCTTGGCCTGCCCAACCCAAGGAATGCACCATTCGTTTATTAGGGATCACCCAAGGGATGTACCATCCGTTTCTTAGGGTAACCCAAGGGATGTACCATCTGTTTATTAGGGTTAACCCAAGGGATGTACCATCTATTTATCAAGAATATCCGAAGGAATGTGTCATTCATTTATCATGGTCTCTCTGGCACAGGTAACTAGGAATCTATCAGTTGGGAACTCAAGGGAACTTGTTGCTAGGAAAACTATCAACAAACCAACAAAAAAACTTGTTGTTTAGTGCAACTCACACAGGAGTTCACTCTTCAGGCATGACAACTTGGCTCTTCAATTTTCCAGCTCCAATTCACTTCGGTTACACTCTAGAATTCGCCCTCCATGGCTGCACCAACTCCCTCCTCTATTTCTCGCTCTCTCTTTTATTTCCATGCACAAACTTGACTGACTAAAAACTGTTGTCCCAACCCATACAAATTTCCTCTCTTCTGTCTTGTCTTTTTTGACTCACACACTTCCCTAAGATGATTGTACCCACCCTCTTACATGTATTCAATGATTGGATTTGAGAACACTCAATCATAACGATGCGACCACTCACACTCACCCTCTTACATGTATTCAATGATTGGCTTTATGAACACTCAATCATAAATAGGAAGGTTGATATACAATTAATAATTTCAGGAAAATTGGTTGAAATGATATACATGGGTAATTCCCCCTTTGATCCCTCTCGACCGTTATCCTAGACACTTCCCTCTCTTATGGAATAATTCAACCCCCATCTCTTGTCCATGTCCCCTTAGCAAATGACATCACATATTATTATTAAAACATTGAAATACCATTCACATATTACATCGCTTGGTCGTAGCCACATGTTATATCCACATAAGCATTAATTAAATTGGGGATTATATTGGGGATGTTACAGGATGAAATTAGAAAGCGAAAACCACCGAATAGAAAAAGAAAATAAACCATATAATATGTTTCTAGGGTAGTTTCCTTTAATTAAAAATGCTTTTTTCCTTTAATCCAAATCTTTTTTACATAATTTTGTAATTTATCCCTTTAATGGAAAACTAACGTTTCATTCGATTTTCAAGGAATTCTTTTTTATTTTATTTCATTAACCC
Source organism: Picea glauca (assembly GCA_000966675.3). Taxonomy (NCBI): domain Eukaryota; kingdom Viridiplantae; phylum Streptophyta; class Pinopsida; order Pinales; family Pinaceae; genus Picea; species Picea glauca. Next base: position 618,633 of record JZKD02S1672760.1, read on the forward strand.
ATATCAGTATGCTTTTAGGGTTATGTGGAGGCAATTCTTCCCTCCCTCATGGAAGAATGACCATGAGAGCACATATTGTTATTATCTCTATAGTGGCAGGTATATTGTATGATATTGCATTTTGATTGAATAGCATTATCTTTCTGTTAATCACATAATTTGGTCTTCATCATGTTGGTAGCCCTGGAACCTCTTTGCAAACATAGGCAAAGGATGGATTAATAAAGTTAGTATGGTTAATAAAGTCCATATTTTATGGTTTTTGAATTTCAACCTTTGTTGATATGCTAGTCAATTTTAGTCATCAATTTATTTTAAAAGGGTTTTAAAAAACTTCAATCTACACTTAGGACAATGTTAGTAGTTACTATCACTTAGATCTGTTCAATTCTAGTTCAACTTTTAAATGCATGGAAAAACCACTATTACTTCTATTTTCTTTTAAAATATGCATACATAATATATTACTGCAAATTTCAAATGTTTTATAATCATTTTAACATTTTACATTGATCTATATACAACTATTACATTAAAACATTTTTAGGAGACATGTATAAACAACTTTGCTGCTAATTGAACTTGTTTTTTTATTTATTTGAATTGTTTTGCTTGTTTGAAAGTGGAGTTTTGCAATATAGTGGGAAAGATTCTTATATATACCTATGAGGAGATTGAAAAATGACTCTAAATATGTCCAAATGTGATGCTTTCTCAAGTGATCCATATTGTTTTATATTGTGTAAGGTGTTGAAACTACTCGGTATCTTATATTTAGATTCCTAAGGAATGATGTATTACTGCTAGCAATAAGGTCACTTATGGGGCATTGTAGTGAGAGACAATAATATGTTACTAGATTTTTCTTGGAATACTCCAAAGATAATATTATTTTAATAGTTGGATGTCAGTTAATGTAGTTGTCCCTTTGTACAATTTTGATATGTGAGTTTTTAATTTTTTTTTAGAATAATGTAAGGAATTAATTTTTTAATGAGTGATCCATTTTTATTTTTTCAAATATATAATATCAACACTAGATTGAGGAGAGTAAACCATTTTGTTGGTATCTTTTAATACTTATTTTTAAAACTTGAATGTGATTCATATACATATATAACTAATTTTAAGGACATAATCTAGGGTAAATGTTATGATGTATGAAAAACATGTTCTATCTCACACTTGACATACTTTTTTTTTATACTTGTAAATGATACCATAAGGTAAAAATAACACAAAATAATTATAAGTCAAAACACCTTTTTATTAATGTATTTGAATTTAAATTTATATCTTTATCATCTCAAAGTCTTAAATAAGATTTTTTTAAAATTTTTATTGAATTAGATAATCTCATGCTTCAAATATAACTCCTTGTAGTTATTAACTTTATATTTGAAAGTAAGGCATTATTTTGGTGGGAAGAACCATAGTTATTTGGTACAATTTCTTTGTTGCATCACATTATCAATTTATAGATAATATTAACTTCCAATTATTCAAAAAAAATGTAAAAAACTTATTAGACGGTCTTTGTGATGTGAGTGTTGCATTCTTATTGTAACATAATTTACAATTTAAATATTTGTTGATAACATGAACTTATAACATTGTTACCAAGAATGAGTGACTTCACTAAATTATTATGTTAGTCTACTTCTATTTGTTGAGAATTTGAGCTTTTAACATTGTTAACAAGAATGAGCGACTCCACTAAACTATCACATTAGTTTATTTGACAAGTTATCTTAGTGTAAAGTAAATTCCATCTTTTTGTGTTTTCTTTGGCAATGTTCTAGCATAATTATTAACACTAGATAAGGAGATGTTGAAGGTTGGGGCAAACAACTTTCTGAAATGATTCCAACCTTAGATGTTTGTGTGTAAAATAGTTTGAGGTCTATCAATGCAAGAGTAGAACATTCTAAATATTTGTAAATGGAAGAGTCCAATACTATTAGTGCAATATCAATGGAAAATAATTAGACAAAACGTTAACTCGACAAATTTCTATTTACATGCAATTATCCTTGTCATTATGTTTTTAATACACTCTCGAGCACATATAAAACCCTTAGATTCTCCATTGGGTTTGAGGTAAGTAGGGAAGAGTAGGTACACTTAACCAACAAAGCAATACAAGATTTGAAGACCGCATTTTCAATTTTAAGAAGTTCAACGTCCTAGCCCCATACTCCAAATCATCATCACCATTATCATCATCAAAAGGATGATAATCATTCCAAGGATTATTATCATAAATCCCCGCACTTCTCTTATTACCTGTTAGTTCCACTTAATAGGAGTTACCATGTTATTTCCACTTCGTAAGAGTTACCATCAAGGTTAGAGGAGTTAGTTCAAACTCCACAGAGCAAAATAATACTGACTTTCGTAAAAGGGTCATGACGTTTGACTTGGGTTTCCATTTTGCAACTTCTTTAATCATTGGAAAGGTATTTTCGAGCTCTACAATGTTCTAGTTATGTGATTTGAGAAATTACTAACACATGGTACACTTATTTCAGTTCGGAGGAGTCCCCTTCAACTCTTCCGAGCTACTGAGAGGGGTTACCTTCAACTCTTCCGAGCTACTGAGAGGAGTTACCTTCAAATATTCCAAGCTTCTCGGAGGATTTTCCTTCAAATCCTTAGAAAAGTTCAGCGAAGTTGTTAAAAAAGTCTCCAAGCAGGTCGGAGGAGTTGTCATAAACTCCTCTGAGCAAAAGAGAACTGTCTTTTGTAATCAACTCATCAACTCCTCCGAGCAAAAGAGAACTGTCTTTTGTAATCAACTCCTTCGAGCAAAAGAGAACTGTCTTTTGTAAAATAGTTGTAACTTTTGACTAGGGTGTCCGTTTTGCAATTTCTTTATACCGTTGGAAAGGTATTTCATAGCTATACAACTTTATAGTTATAATTTTTGAGAAATTAATAATTCTTGGTACTATTATTCCAGTTTGGAGAAGTTACCATCAAGGTCATAGGAGTTATTTCAAACTCCTCCGAGCAGAGAAGTCTGACTTTTGTAAAATGGTCGTAACTTTTGACTCGGGTGTCTGTTTTGCAAGTTATTTATACCGTTGGAAAGGTCGCTTCGAGATATACAAATTACTATTTATATGATTAGAGAAATTACTAACCTATGATATAATTATTTTTGTATTAATATTTGACACCTTATTGATAGCTTCAAAGAACACCATAACTCGACCGCTAGTGAAGGAACCATGAATCGAACTCAAATAAGTTTATAAATGATATTTCAATTATTATATGCCCCATTTATTTGAATTCAAATGATTATTCTTGATAGTTGATATGGATTTACTCTCCTCTATTGTATGTTGAATGTTGTCAGGTATCGAACAAAGGAGGATTGTGCTCAACATTCTCAAGATGAAATCTACAGCTAAAGATGATGAAGGAGAAATAACAAAATATCAACCAAAAAAGTATCATGAAAATGTATGAAGCGTAGATCTAGAAATTCCATGACGATTGACTGTCAAACTGAGGATGACGAAGATGCCCCCACACCCAAAGCCAATCTTCATGATGCACAAGACACATATTTCCAAAATCCATGTCAACCCACTAGAGCTAGGAGACAAATTTGAAATGTAACCATTTTCCTTATTGCTCATCACTACAAAGAGAATGAGGACAAACACTAGAAGACGAAAGGTCACCGAGGGAGACGAAAGGACAAAGGTCTTATTGAGGCTCAATAAATACTAGAATAGAACCCATAGAAAGGGATTTTGGTTCTTGAAACATTGTACACCTTTGAACTACTTCACGAATACATTTTCAACTAAAATTGGAGAGTTTTCCTTAGAGTTTTCATGTACTATTGTTGAAACTGTTAATACAGAGAAGTCGTCAGGGAAAACTTTTGACTGAGAGGACTTGCATGTGTTGTTGTTTTGTTGTGAACTATTTCAAGCATAATGTTTGTTGTTTACATGGGTTGTAAGGCCATGTTTGTTTACGGACTATTCTAATGCAATATATGTCTTCTTGCAGTTTTATCATTCTTTCTTATATTACATGTCCCGAGCGAATGAGTTGCTAATGTATATGATATAATGAATTAGACTATTATAGTTATATATTCATGTGCATGTGTTATCTAAATTTATTTCTCCATTTAAGCTATCTGGGTGAAGTTACTGTTAGAGTTAGTTTCATGATATAGATCATTCACTTACATTAATTTGCTCCTAGCTAGGATAGAGTAGAATAGAATTAGATTAGGCCTGTATTTAGATATTCTTCATCTACATCTTCCATTTTCACAACCACCCATCACTCACCCTCATCGGTGGATTGGGCCACAACTGGTAGAACCAAACCAACAATGGTTGTCAGGCCAGAATCTAGATGGGTTCCCTATTCCAAACGATAAGAGGTCTAATTGGGAATTATTACCGGGGAGAACCCCTTACTGTTGTCGGGTGAATTTGGACCCGTCAATAGAATTGGCGCTAGAAGGAGGGCAGGATGACAAGCCTGCCCACGTGGAGTCATTTCATTTAACTCTTAACCATCCCATGGCTCCTCTCCATACCTCTATATGGGATGACCCTTTGAGTCTTACAAGACCCACTGAGGCCATTTCACTCAAGAAAGTCAATCTCTTGCCAAATCCAAAATTTGATGGTGAAGAGCATGTCTCTGCATTCACACAACTCAAATGATTCGACATCGCTTGACAAAATATTAAGATCGTACAAGACAATGAAACATGTTGACTGTTCATCCTCACATTTGAAGGAAAAATTAAATCCTAGTTTAGTACATTGCCACCGAAATCAATTCATAGCTGGAAACAATTCATGGAAATGTTTATTGTTACTCATGAAAATTATGTTTATGACGAACTCATTGATGAACTAGTATAAATACGTATACTAAGAAATGAATCTAAGAATGATTTCTTTCGAAGAGTCATGCAACTTTACTGTAGATTTCCTAAAAGGGACGAACCCTCAAGCCAAGAAGTATTCGATTGGTTTTCATTTCTCTTCTTGATTTCTGAAGACTGTGATTTGAATGAACAATCCATCTCCTATTCAAAAAATTCAGATACGACCACAAATGATATAGGGGACATAATCTCCAGCCAACACTCCGACACAGTTGCGGTGGAATATTTTTCAGTAACCCTAGACCTCGTAGTCCCGGAGTGTGAACCATGTAACGATTCACCTTCCGAAAGTAATGATCATATTTTGGTGTGTGATGAACCTCTCATTGAAGAAATCCCATCATCTTCAAAATATGAAGACCTTCATGCACTGTATACAAATTTGTTAGATAATAATCACACACACAAGCAACCTTCTGTCTATGATACAATATACTCTTCACATTACTCCTTTAGCGATGAAACATTGAATGATATAACAGATCAAGAAGAGTGTCCAAACTGGATCGATCAAGCACTCATCCTTAACAATACTTCATCTAGAATGCATCCATTTGAAAGTCATTTGAAATTCAAATTTCCAGAACATGGTGAATCACAATCTAATTTTGATGTCCCTATTTTTTATGATTACTTTCTAGTCCTATAATTGAATGAAAGCATCGAACTATCACTCATTGGTCCTACACAATATGAGATTTTTGACCTTGATGGACATATGCTAATCACTAAAAATCTAAAGTATGTAGATAACCATGAGTTTGTTGATCCTTATGAACAAATCACAACAAACGAACAACCCATCACCATGAAAAACACAAGAAACATTGGGTTCATTCAAGAACCTTTGTCATATCAATCTGCCCTAGAATTACTTGTTATTCCTTAGGGGAAAATTCATCAATCGTCCTTGGATTCAATGCTCCAACACTCCTCATTTTATTTGATTAATGTCATAGGAGAGGCTTTGGAGATTTATATCACTCAATGTATCCCTCTGACAATCCAACATTATCTCTCCTCTCATCATGTGGAGTACATGAAATTTGAACCTAGGGAGATCTACATCGACAATGAGATACCCCAATTTCAACCAATGATTATGTCAAGTACTCATTGTCTTAATTTTTCCTTTGGGATGAGCAATATCACCCACTCCAAGACTCCCTTACAAAGCAAGTTGCATGCAATTTTCATTCATGAGACTCATCAAGTATGTACCTCATTGTTGATTTCATTTCAACAATCATATGATGATAATTCTAAATTTTATGATGGAATTGAGTTATATTAGGAGGAATATTACATATCTGCATGTACCATGAATCATAATGCCGCTAAATTTAACTTGCTGAGTGGAGATTTTTTTGAATCGATTCTTCCTATCCTTCATATCTCATTACTTCATTCTCTACCATTGGCCTTCAATCAACATGTGATTGCAGGTTTGGAGTTACTTGATTGGATTTACTGGCACTATGATTATACCTAGCTTCCTTTTAGCCAATGTAGGTTAGGTTATAAATAATATTAGCATAGTCGTCTTACTTCCTTTCTTCCTGCATAGCTTAAATATTTATTTTTATTTTCATTTGAATAGCATAGGTTTAGATTTTTTTTTTTTTCTTCAATAAAGACCACCAACTATCATTAGTTTAATTTGCATATAATGGTGATTGCTTTATTTTAATTTCCTTTTCATCAATTTTTTCTTCTTTTACTGCAATGCTCTTCATTTTGTTTCACTAAAAGTTTGTCTTAATCTTGGTTTTCCTCCATCTTCATGAGGAAACCATGTGAAAGAATTCTTTAAAAGGTTCAATTGAAAAATTCACTTGTCTCAACAATATTTACCATGGCATTGATAGTTGGGCAACTAGTTACCCCAAAATGTTGAAAGAACATCGGCTGGGAAATGCTTTACAATTTGGCCAAGATTGAGATTGGATTAAAGAAATCAGGTTTTTTTTCACTGCCTTACTCAAGATGGTGTCTATCGAGTAGAACCCACTCAATCATTTGTGGATCTATGATAGAGGATATTCCTGAGACTTCATGGTACACTTATCTTTTTTTTGCAGCCTTAATGTTTTTTTTCAATCATAGGGTAAAGTAATACTATATTTCACATCTAGTATATGCCTCAAGGAATAGAGTATCAAATTTTAGTCTCCCTCTGATCTTATCTCAAGTGGTATATGATATCAAGGATATTGGTCAATAAAATGGCTCTCAAACACATCTCTTTAGGGAAGAATTGGTAATCGGGATAGTTATATTCATTTGTTTTCCAAAAAAAAAGGAGATTCCACCAGAAAAACCAACATTGAGGCTCAAGCCTACCCTATCTCATGGCATGAGATCATAAACCCAGACAGATTTTGGTTATCGTTTTCAGATTATTGTGGTTAGGATCTTCAAAAAACAATTCTGAACATTGATCATAGAAAGACAAGAAGGACAAGAAGGACGATATTTGAGGAATATGCACATATTTAGAGAATTTAAATTGATCATGCACAATTGAAACTATGGATAATTGAACATGTCATGTTGCAACATCAGTTCCATGAATGGAAGAAGTGGATATCTCACAAGGCCAAAGCAAAGGAATATGATGGACAACAAAGTGGAATTCTGTCCAACCCTTTCCCCCTAAAGCACACGGCTGCATAAATGAATTGGAAGCCTTTAGAAAACCATGATGAGAGGTGAAATTCTCATCCAATTATAACACGAATACCTATTTGAACGAAGTATTTCGACTATTATCTTTCACATGGATTGATAGTTTCAAGAGGCTACAAAATTCTAGCTGGTCGGAATGCACGGATATCCTCTAAGCTACTGGAAACACTCAATCTACAATTTATTTATCATTCAACTACATTTCCTAATTACATATTGCTGATCATAATGCATCTAAAAGGCTTGATTTTTCAATTGCAACAAGAAATTAGACTGAATTCATCTCTAACCCTGAATACATCATCTCTCCTAATTTAACACTTTTCTTCCCATTCTTTCATCGTCATATTTTCCCTTCAAAGAAATTCATTTCTTCAATTATGTTGTCTTATGATATCTTATTATATCTCATGATGTACAAACCACTCACCTCTGTTTTTTTTTTACAAGTAGCACTTTCGCACTAGAAGCAGGCACGAATCAACTTGCATCTCTTTCCTAGCTCATGAGCGGAATTACGAGTCTCTGTTTGAAAATTAATTAGAACTATTTGGGATGTTGTGACAATAGTTAAACCATCACTGAGCATAGTGGTTAATCAAAAATCATCCTTGCATGTCAGCTAGTGAGAAGATCCTATGTAATGGAGGAAGCATACACACACTAAGTATATGCTCTCGTGAAAGGTGAAGCGTCAAAATATAATGGATGAAAACCTAAAGGGATATCTCTATGTATCCAGGTGTAGAAAATATACAAATAAATCTCAAAAGTTGGCAGTCATCCCCTATCATGCTAAAAATTCCATCGCTTTCCCAAACCACTGAATGCTAAGCATACACTAAATAAGTCGGGAAGGAATGGAAAGGAAAGCTTGAATAGACTTGGGGACATGCAGATATCTCTGTCGCGGCTATGGATGCTCGTTGGCAGTGGAGAAAGGTCTATGATGTCATGGTGACTCCGTCAGGGATATTGATGCTCACAGGTAGTGGAGCAACACCTATGAGATATCTATATAAGCACCTGGTGAAAAATATTTATTTATCCCAAACCTGTATCAACCCAAAGATGGAGATACCAACCCAGATCGTCGATGCAATTTAAGGAAATAAACTTCATCATCATTCATCCTCCATCTACAACAGATGAGCTCTGCTAGATGATATGCAAGCATCACCAGTGATCCCACCACGATGGAATCATTTGAGATAATTTTTTCGCATTATTACCATAATTTTTTTAACTTAAAAGTAAATTTTATGACCCTTTGTATTTTCTACTTATCAGTTAGGAAAGACTAGCAGAGATTTTGGTTTAGCCCAATGTGTCGCCATTTGTTGTGCCCCAACAACATCCTCCCAATTTTCTTGTCTTAGCCTCTATCCAAGACAAGAAATTGGGCCCCCCTTTAATTCTTCCAATCGTAACCCTCACTCTCTCTCTCTCTCGTGAAAATAGATACGCCTAATTTATCATCACCATACCATGATTTACCACTTTCGGTTACTCATCGTCATTGAAATTCGCATGATCAATGTCGTCTCACCGATATTGGTCACATTATGATCCAAAATGGATTAAAATTCAAATTTATCGATTTTGTATAAAACCAACACCATCGCGCAGTTCTCGTTGTGCCGATTCCGGAAGTATATTATTTTTTGAAAACAGAGTCCATATGCAAAAGATATCGCAGTCTGAAGTTTTTCCCAAACATGCAAAGAGTCAAAGGTCAAAGTCAACTGGTTAAAGTCTGTACAGCTGACGCAGAAGATGACATTAGAAGTACGTCATACTGACGTCAGTAGGACACATGGAAACACCAAGACGTGTCATGTGGTAGCTATATTTAGCATTTTCAGGGGTGATTTGGACCACTAAAAATATGACACATGGCATTGTACGAAAGTGACACGTGGCGGTACAGATGTGACCTGGGCTAGTGACAACAAGACATGTGGTAATAAATAAGGATTTGTGGCAGTGACATGATGACAGGTGGCTTCCTTCGAGTGTGACACGTGACAGGTAGGTTGACTGTGTAGCTGAGTTGGCGACTGACTGGGTTGGTGATTATACGTTGACTGGACTATATGGTGGAAAATCAAAGGATGAAACATGGACCAATCACAGGGCACCACGTGGCACCCTAGATAAGTCCAATGAGGTCCAATTCAAAAATTTGTTTTCACTTTCAGTGGATCGAACTCCGAACCTCCTCACTAGGTAACGACTTAACAACCTTTCACTAGTCACAAGGGCAGAGGGGCAGGACTTAACCACCCTCCATTTTGTTTTTATTTTGTTGTGGATATGTGTAAGGGTTTGGGGATAAGCTCGGTCAGTGGGGGATACCCATCGACCAGGGAGCCTACCCATCGACTAGGAATAGAGGACCAGGGCCTCCCACACGACCAAGGCGTTGGACCAGGAGCCCGAGAGAAAAGGGCGCATCCTACTATCAACACTAGCACTTAACCACATGGCTTCCACATGACCATGAGCCTAAGAAACAGGGGCATGGGTGTCATTTGGGATAGCACTCGACCACATGGTGTGCCATGTGACCATGATCCCAGATAAAGGGCACGCGCACACAGATTTTTGGTGCCAAGTGGGTTTTCAACTTTATAATTTGATTTTTTTTAATGATTTTTGGTCTGATTTTGGCCCAAAAAGAGGGGATCTAAGCCCAGGAAGAGGCCCAAATCATGGGGTGAAGTTGGATTTCGACCCCCAACTCCAAATATACTTAAAAAAGCCTATTTTCTATGAAAAATAGGTTCAAAACAATAGAATGATGAAGAATTTGTAAAGTTCAAGTCATTTTTATGTAGGGAAGCCATTGAGGAAGCGAGCTTTGGAGGCCATTTCTGGGAGCTACGCTAATCCTTTTTCAGTTTCGTCAGTTGTGTTGGATTATTTTGGTCGAGAAAAACACAAGCAAACCATTTTGTAATCCAATTGATGTACTTTTGATGTACTTTGAAGCATTGAAGACTAATAAGAAAGCCTCCCCCACTAAGACAAAGGCCCGAAGACGTAGGCAACTTTGCCAAACTCTATTAACAAGTTTTGACGTTATGGTTTGTTGTTCTTAATGTTGATTTTCTATTCTGCATTCTTTATGATGGCTACAACATTCTTTCATTAAATATTCTTCTTCTCTTTAAATCCTAAATGGTAAAATAACTCATGCAAATACTTAACCAAAGTCTTTAAAATATCATTTTCAGATCAAGTGGTATCAAAGTAGGTTGACAATTGGTTTTTTTAAGTATGCATGATTACCATGGAAAAGATAAGTTGCGGTGAAGGAGATCTTGTAGAAGGAGATCCAGAGATTGGATCAAGAAAGAGGACATCTCAAAGTGAGAAGATGGCATCAGAAGAAGGACTTTCTCAAAACGAAAGAGAGTTTCAAAAAATTTATTTTCCATGTCAAAGATGGTAAAAGTGTTGTATGATGATTACTTGGAACGGAAGAGACCGGTTCAAGGGGAATCTTCAAAGTAAGACAAAAGTGAAGAAGGAGAGGACCCTCCAAAACCTCTTCCTTCACCTCCTTCATCTCCATCTTCTTCTTCTTCTTCTTCAAGTACAAGTTCAAATCCTACTTCTGCAAGAAAACATTTTCATAAACATAATCTTGGCATGCCATTACTTAAACGTGATGTGAAATTCGAGTTGCCCATGTATATTGGAGAAGTCAATGCTGAGAAACTTGATAACTGGGTCAAACAGATAGAGGTATATTGCAGTGTGCAACAAATCAATGATGAGGCAACCAAGATCAAATTAGCATCACTTCGTCTTGCAAGCACAACACTCATGTGGTGGTAGAGTAAGTTGTAACATGGTACTTATCAAATTGGTAATGTATTCCTATCATGGAAATTTTTTATTTTTTCACTTAGAAAACAGTTCTATCCTTTGGGGTATAAGGAGAAGGCTTTAATTGAATGGAAAAGTCTTAAACTAAGAAAAGAACAATCGGTGCAAGAATACACAGATGAATTTTGTAAGATGGCTTTGATGTTAGATATTCCATTACATACACAAGAAACTCTTATGAAGTATATAGGAGATTTGCCTACACATATTCGTAATATTGTGTTTATGTTTGGACCTACCAATCTTGATGAGGTTTATGTTCAAGAAATGTATATTGAAGAAGGGAAAACTAGAGTTGGTGTATTAGGGGAATCATATTCAAAGAAGGAAGGAAAAGGAAAAGGGAATGGGAAGAAAGAAAACTCAGCGCCAGTGAAAGAAGACAAGCTATCTTGCAAGATTTGCAAGAAAGAAGGGCACGATGATGAACATTGTTGGAAATTGCACCCAGACAAAAAACCGAAGTGGTTCAAAGAGAGTAAATAGAGGCAAAAAGTTGCAGCAACAACACAACCAACAAAATTGGGTTTAGATTCAGGTGATGAGTCTAAAATCACAGCAGCTGGTTTGTCAGGTAAAATTGGTGATGGTTATGATTCAAGAAGTAAATTGTTTCATATAGGGGTCATTATGAAACATACCAAGATCAACACTTTGTTAGATAACGGATCTCAAGATAACTTAATTTCAAAAGAAGTGGTTAAGAAATTGGGATTAAAAACTAAGATACATCACAAACCTTATTCACTAAATTGGATAAGCAAAAATCGCAAATTGCCCATAACAAAGAAATGTGTCATAAAATTTGCAATTACATCTAAGTTTGTGGATGAAGTAATATGTAATGTGGTGCCACTATAAGCCTGCAGAATGGTCTTAGGTAGCCCTTATTTATATGATCACAAATCAATCTTCTCCAGGGAACATAATTAATATCACTTATTTAAGAAGGGAACTGAATATGTTGTACATGCTCATCATATAAAAGCAAATCAAACTCTACTAAGGATGGAGCAATTAAGAAAGGTAGCATATGTAAGCAACATACCTATAATTGTGCCAAGTAAAGAAATTTATATTAAGCATGAACATGATATGGTTGTAGGATTTGAGTTCAATCATACTTTTCTTCAAGATAAGTAAATGTTGTGCAAGCTTGTCAAACATATTGGTTAATTTTCAGTCATATTTATGATATTATTGTTGCTAATGTTTTCTACATGAATGGTAGTGGATCCAGTAAGATGTGAATGAGTTCAAATGGCTAACAATATGATTTCAGTTGTCATGGTTATTATGCAATTGATTGTGATGAGACAGGTGCACAGGATAGATTTTAAATACAAAGGACAAGTGGGGAGGCCTATCCCACACTTGACATCTGGTTAATATCCTTTTAGAGGACCAAAATGTCTTAGTGGGGAGGAATGATCCAAAATGGATCCATAATGGCTTAAAATTCAAAGTTCTTAGATTCAGATGAAACCAATGCCATCGCATAGTGCTCTTCGTGCCGATTCTGGTAGCATATTCTTTTTCGAAAACAAAGTCCGTATCTGAAAGATATCATGGTTTGAAGTTTTTCCCAAACAGGCTAAAAGTCAAATGTCAAAGTCAACTAGTCAAAGGATGTACAACTAACATGGCATATGACATTAGTAGTACGTCATGCTGACATCAATAGGACACGTGGTAGCACCAGGATGTGCCATGTGGAAACCATATTTGGCAGTTTTACGGGTGATTTGGACCAATAAATATCAGACATGTGGCACTGTACATAAGTGACACATGGTAGTATGGACGTGATGTGGGCCAATGACAACAAGAAATGTGGCAGTATGGAAGGATGCATGGAAGTAATGTGGAGAAATGTGGCTTCCTATGGGTGTGACACGTGGTAGGTAGACTGACTGTGCAACTGAGTTGGCAGCTGACTGGGTTGGTGACTGTACGCTGACTGGACTGTACAGTGGAAAATCACAGGATGACACATGGCCCAATCAAATTGTGCCATGTGGAACCCCAGATAAGGCCAATGAGGGCCAAGTAAAAAAAAAAAAAATCAATTTTGGCGGATCGAACTCCAGACCTCCTGGTTGGGTAACGACTTAACAACCTTCCGCTAGCCACAAGGACAGAGGGGCAGTACTTAACCACCCTTCGTTTCGTTTTCATTTTGTTGTGGATATGTGAGAGGGTTTGGGAATAAGCTCGGTCAGCCGAGGATACTCGTCGACTAGGAACATAGGACTAGGGCCTTCCATGCGACCAAGTCTCTGGACCAAGAGCCTGGGAGAAAAGGGTGTGGCCTACTGTCATCATTGACACTCATTCACATGGATTCTGAACGATCAGGAGCCTAAGGAACAGGGGTGCAGGTGTCATTTGGGATAACACTCAGCCACATGGTGCGCCATGTGACTAGGAGGCTGGAGAAAGGGGGGGGGTGCGCAAATTTTTTGTGCCAAGTGGGTTTTCAACTTTACAATTGGATATTTTTTTTTATGATTTTTGGCCTGATTTTGTTGGGTTTTGGCCCAAAAAGAGGGGATATGAGCCCAGGAAGAGGTCCAAATCATGGGGAGAATTTGGATTTCGACCCCCAACCCAAAATCTACTTAACCAAGCCTATTTTCCATGGAAAATAGGTTCAGAACAACAAAATGATGAAGAATTTGTGAATTTCAAGCCATTTTTATGTAGGGAAGCCATTGAGGAAGAGAACTTTGGAGGGTATTTCCGGGATATACATTCAACCTTTTTCAGTGTCATCAGTTGTGTTGGATTCTTTAGTTTGAGAAGAACACATCCATCCCCATTTTTAATATAATTGATGTACTTTTGTAGCATTGAAGATTACTAAGAAATCCCCCCCCACTGAGACAAAGGCCCAGAGACGTAGGAAACTTTTCCGAACTCTGTTAACAAGTTTTGGAATTATGGTTTGTTGTTCTTAATGTCCATTTTTTTTCTTCATTATTTATGATGGTTGCAACATTCTTTCATTAAATCTTCTTCTTCTCTTTAAATCCTAAATGGTAAAATAACTCATGCAAATACTTAGCCAAAGTCTTTAAAAGATAATTTTCGGATCACATTATTATCGCACGCATGCCTTTCGTTGGCCAACTCACTTCTACTCATGTTGTTTCATCACATAACAATGACACTCTCTCCCTTTCGCTTCATTACATTTTTTATTGATGAGGTTCACCTCTTCTTCCTGACACGCTACCCATTGACAAGTTTCCCTCTCATTTCGCAAATGCATCAATAGAAGGATGTTGACTCCTCATCGTCATTGAGCACATCAAGGACAATTCGCTTCATCTTGCTAGTGTTGATCATGCCAGTGCAACCCACTTTCTCCTTGAGGCTTATCTCGTCCCCCTCCCATATCATATCCCTTTTTGTTGCGTTCATCAGTCAATTGACATAAATTTCCAATGATTAAAATCTCCATGCCTATATAGACAATTGGTCATTGATAGCCTATCTCAATTGATTCACTTCAGATCATAGTCATAATCAAGTTTTAGTGTTCCCAGTGGCTTTCTTCGTGCACATGGTACTAACTAGTTTGTTTTGCGTTTCTTGATGTTACAATTAAATATTCATTGTGGAAGCCTCACCTAGGATAATATGGTTAACAAAAACACCTACATGTGATCTTTTGTTGTATATGAAATTCACTTTGGGAAAAATTGGGTCCTTTAAGCTCCTATACAGTGCTAAGCGCATTGGACGTTAGTTGGCAATTTTGGAGGATTTATAACTTTGTTCTATTAATTCATAACATCAATATTAATGGATGGATCAATATCATGTACATCACAGATGACCTAAAAACTGATGGAATTAAATTTGGATGAAGCACCAACGAACACGTGACCCGAACTTTCATTAAAAAATGCCTTTGGGCGCAATTTTTCGGCATCCGTCAAAGTAAATGTTTCATATATGAAATAGGATAATTGTATTATTATCACCATTACAATTCCAATGCAACTAAAAAAATTGAAATCCGAAGTCCGAAAGTGCCAAAACAATCGTCTAGGATTTCCTGCTAGGCAAGCCTCGATAGTCATGGATGTCATTATAAATGGATCCACTCAAATGATAGAAAAAAATGTTCAGTTATCTTGATAGAAACATTTCTATGTTCTCTCCACGTTGCAAAAACTGGCACCTCAATTGGGCATTATATGAGGAAGTTACAAGCTTTTGAACTCAAGCTCTCATTGTCTCTTGCCAGTTCGACACTTAGAATTTTTCCAATTTTTGCTTTCCTCGGAAGTAGGAGTTCTCTTCAACTCTTCTGAGCTGCTCGGAGGATTTTCCTTTAAAGACTCTGAGTAAGTTCGGGGAAGTTGTTAATAAATCCTTCGAGCAAGTTCCGAGGAGTTTTCATCAACTCCTCCGAGTAGGTCGAAGGAGTTGTCATCAACTTCTCCGAGAAAAAGAGAATTGTCTCTCGTAAATGGACCATCACGTTTGACTTGAAGGTCCGTTTTGTGACTTATTTATATCATTGGAAAGGTATTTAATAGATATACAATGTTATAGTTATTTTATTTTAGAAATTCCTAATTCATGGTACACTTATTCCAGTTCGGAGGAGTTACCATCAAGGTCAGAAGAGTTACTTCAAACTCCTTCGAGCAAAAGAAGACTTACTTTCATAAAAGGGTCATAAATTTTGACTCTGGAGTCCATTTTACGAATTTTTATACCTTTGGAAAGTTATTTCTGAGATATACAACTTTATACGTATGTTATTTTATAAATTACTAATGAATGGTACACTTATTCCAGTTTGGAGGAGTCCCCTTCAACTCTTCTGAGCTGTTCAGAGGAGTTACCTTCAACTCTTCTGAGTAGGTCAGAGGAGTTGATGAGAAAATCTGTAACAGTTAGGTGAAGTTGTTAAGAAATTCTCTGAGCAGGTCGTAGGAGTTGTCATCAACTCCTCCGAGCAAAAGATAACTGTCTTTTGTAAAATAGTTGTAACTTTTGACTCGAGTGTCCGTTTTACGACTTCCTTATACCGTTGGAAAGGTATTTCCTAGACATACAAATTTATAGTTATATTATTTGAGAAATTACTAATGCATGGAACATGTATTCCATTTCATATGAGTTACCATCAAGGTCGGAGGAGTTAGTTCAAACTCCTCCGAGGAGAAGAAGACCGACTTTCGTAAAATGGTCGTAACGTTTGACTCGGGTGCCCATTTTGAATGTTATTTATACCGTTGGAAAGGTATATTTGAGCTCTACAGCTTATTAGTTATATGATTGGAGAAATTCCTAACCTATGGTATACTTATTTTTGGATTAATATATGACACCTTATAGACAACCTTGAAGAACACCATAAGTCGACCACGAGCGAAGGAACCATGAATCGAACTCAGGGAAGTTTATAAATGATACTTAAATTATTATATGCCCCATTTATTTGAATTCAAATGATTATTCGTGATAGTTGATATGGATTTACTCTCATCTATTGTATGTTGAATGTTGTAAGGTATCGAGCAAAGGAGGACCGCGCTCAACATTCTCATGATGAAATCTACAACTAAAGATGATGAAGGAGAAATAACAAAAGATCAAAAAAGAAAGTATCAGGAAAATGTATGAAGAAGGGATCTATAAACTCCATGATGATCGACTATCAAACTCAAGATGACGAACATGCCCCCACACCTAGAGTCAGTCTTCAAGATGCATAAGACACATATGGCCGAAATCCATGTTGACCCACTAGAGCTAAGAGACAAATTCAAAATGTAACCATTGTCCTTATTTATCATCATTACAAATAGGATGAGGAAAAACGATGGAAGACGAAAGATCACCGAGGGAGATAAAAGGCCAAAGGTCTTATTGAACCTCAATAAATACTAGAATAGAACCCAGAGAAAGGGATTTTGGCTCTTCAAACATTGTACACCTCTTAACTACTTTGGGAATACAATGTCAACTAAAATTGGAGAGTTGTCCTAAGAGTTTTCATGTACTATTGTTGAAACTGTTAATATAGAGAAACCCTCAGGGCCAACTTTTGACTGAGAGAAGGACTTTCATGTGTTGTTGTTTTGCTGCGAACTATTTCATGGAGAATGTTTGTTGTTCACTTAGGTTGTAATAACATTTTTTTTTATGGACTATTATAATGAAATATATGTCTTCTTGCAATTTTGTCATTCTTTCTTATATTACATGTCCTGAGCGAATGAGATGCTAATGTATGTGATATAGTGACTTAGAATATTCTGGTTATATATTCATGTGCAAGTGTTATCTAACTTTATTTCTTAATTTCAACTATCTGGGTGAAGTTATTGTTAGAGTTAGTTTCATTCCATAGCTCATTCACTTATGTTAATTCACTCCTAGATAGGATAGGGTAGAATAGAATTATATTAGGTATGCATTTAAATACTCTTCATCTACATCTTTTGTTTTCACAACCACTCATCATTCACCCTCATCGGTGGACCAAGCCAAAACCGGTAGAACCAAACTAGCGATGGTTACTGGGCCAGAATCCGGATGGGTTCCCTATTCCAAACGGTGAGAGGTCTATTTGGGACTTCTTACCGGGGATAACCCCTTACTGTTGTCGGGGGAATTTGGACTCGTCAACAATATCATGACCATGGAATCTTATGAAAGTGAAATTATCGTTGTTGGTCACCAAGCCAGGGTAATGGATTTCATTTTGTATGATTGGAGGACAAGACGTCTCATCACGAGACAAATTGTTCACTTCTATCGGTTTTTGTGGATGACACTTCCATCAACTAGTTACCAATCCAGGGCAGTGGCCTTCCATTGGTTTCCAAAACATTGAATAAAATAAATTTCTACAAGACTGATCCTCCATGTGTTCATAACTATTGAACGGGATTAAAGTATCCAAATAGGTTAAAAGACATCCCTATCAAGGCTATAAATTCATGTTGGAAGTACAGGCCATGTATGTGGTATTGGAGTCCTTCTATAAATGTTATGACTCTTGTTATTAGCCTATATTTCCCATTTTTAATTCCTTGTAAAGTTTATTGTCATGTATCAATTATGATATTCATTGTTTAGAGTTTCCGAATAAGGATGGAAATAATTTAGATATTCATGCAACTGTAAAGATAAAACCAATACTATATATACTAGGGCTAATACTTCTTCAAGTGATTTGAAGGTCTTGCGGTTTGGTACTTCTTACCCTTTATTCCTTCATAGTCACAGATTGTGGATTATTGTAGACAAAATTTCTTCGCCTAGTGAGTTTCCATTTGTTGGCCCCCCAACAAGGAGACCCCCTTCATTTTTCAAAAATATTTCTTTCATAACTTTCGACTTTATCTTGCTTGATTCAAGAACATGATTTTATGGCTTATTTTTGGCATTATGGTTGGTTTTTAATGTAATTGTATTGACTAGATATTTTGATCTTCTTTTGTTATAATATATAGTAACATCCTTATCTTATTTGAATTGATTGAAAAAATTTGGGTCCATCTCAATTTTATTTAGAAGTTTGTCTTTCTCCTTTGTTTTTGTTTTTATCAGTTGGATTTATTTGGCTATGTGAACATTGTCGTCATAATTATGGTCAATATAATTTTTCTACAACAATATTAGGAACTCACTACACATCGAAATCAAAATTGAACGACAACATCATTTATTTCGTTTCGAATTTCATGAATTACAACATGAAATTCGAGAATGAGAAACACATATCGTTCAATTATTTTTTAGAGTTCATGGCAAGTCTGATCGAAGACTATTTTAGTTATGATGAACATAGGATTTGTGAACTAATTTTTCTTTGATTCTCTTATGACCTAAAATTTCATATTGATCATATTATTATGATGCTATATGTTTCAAAGTTTTATTTAGACTGAGTTTTGTTTTGTTTTTATCCTTGAATATCATTACTATATAGTTTGACATGCATTCTTTGGTACCAAACATGTAAGTGGTGAATTGTATGGAGTTAATGATTATGTGCCATGACTTTTATATTTGGTTAAAATGGTTGTGGGTGGCTAGTACTAAAATTTCACTTTCATGTCCCTAATCGACCTAAAGTCTCGATGTATGATGCTACAATCACTCATTATGTCACTATAATAGGCCAACACTTGGTTATGAAAGATATATATATACAACGTGTGATGTTTGTCCTATCATTTATTCAAACGACTCAATATATGTCCATGTGATATGTGACTTCAATCTTACCTTGAGCCTATATGTACACATTGTAAATAGTTTCATAGGTTCAAAAGATGTCATTTATGAATCATTATCATGTGTGAATTGGATAATTGTCATATCTTTGGGTAATGAGGTGGCATACAATATAAATGCAACAAGATAATAGCCACTATGTACAACCATAACCTCAAAATTATAAAACCATTAGCTAGATCTTTTCACCTGTGACATGTGTACATCACTACTAAATTTGAACATTTTTGCAACGAAGTTTCGTCATAATAGGGTCATTGTTGCAACCAAGATGATTTTTTTTCGTCGAAATAGATTCATCGGTCTAGCGACTACACATGGATCTTCGCCAGTCTAGCGACCGGGAAAGGAAGCCTATAGACAATAGGGAAAAGTTACCATTGATCGGTCCACCCACCAAGATTATTCGGTCTAGCGACCCACTTTAGTCGCAAGCCTTGCTAGCATCTCTAAGGAAAACATAACCTTGGTCACTCTAGTGACCATAATTAGTCGGTCTAGCAATTAATGTTAATCGGTCTAATGACCCACTTTAGTCGTAAGCCTTGCTAGCATCTCTAAGGAAAACATAACCTTGGTCACTCTAGCGACCATAATTAGTCGGTCTAGAGACTAATGTTAGTCGGTCTAACAACTAATATTAGTTGCAAGAGAGACCAAGACAACCCTGGAAAACTTAGTCAAGCAACCAAATGGCTATACAAGAGGTGAACCTATTCATCGCTAGAGCGACTAATGTCGGGTTTTAAAAAAAAAAAAAATATGACATTCACACAGGAATAATGTTGGGGTTCTGTTAGCGATAAAAAATCAGTTGCTAATATTTCCCAGATCACATGATAAGAGGATCATTATGTAGAAGAGATATTTTTAAATCTTAAAGTTTTAGAGGTTTTGAGAAAGGCTCAAATTCACATAAATTCAATTAAATGAGGATTTCACCTCTAAAAATAGGCCAAAGGTTAATTTTAGCTTTCGGTGGCTAAATGTGAAATTTACAGTTTAATGAGCTGCCGAAAAGCTCTGAATTTCGACGGCTAAAAGGAAAAATACACGACTAGTAAGCCGCCAAAATCTATGAAGAGTCTAGATCGGTCTTCTTTCTGCCCAGATCGCATTTTTCCATTTCCAGAATCTGTGGGAATGATCTCAAATTAAAGATAATAATTTTATTTTTAAATCTTAAAATTTTAGAGGTTTTGAGAAAGGCTCAAAATCACATAAATTCAATAAAATGAGGATTTCACCTCTAAAAATAAGCCAAAGGTTAATTTTAGCTTTTGACTGCTAAATGTGAAATTTACAGTGTAATGAGCCACCAAAAAGATCTAACTTTTGGTGGCTAAAAGTCAAAGTACATGATTAGTAAGCCGCCGAAAGCTCTGAAGAGTCCAGATTGGTCTTCTTTCTGCCCAGATCATGTTTTTCCATTTCCAGAATCTATGGGAATGATTGCAAATTAAAGATAATAATTATCAGAAGCTAGATCATCCTCTTCATCAAGTTTTGAAGGCATATGGTAAGGGAATGAATCCAAATGGAATGTTTATTCTTGACATAAATCGCCAAGCCATCAAAGACAAATTTTGAAATCTGTGATTTTCACCAGCAAGCTGCCAAATAATTCTCCAGGTTGTCAAATTCGACTTATGATTATAAGATTGGATCATTTATGCTAAAATATCAAATTTATTATGTTTATTTTTGGTATTTCAGATCCATTAAATTAGGATCTTAAAACCTTGATGTAAAGGCTA
>JZKD02S1672760.1:653617-669187 GCA_000966675.3 Picea glauca
CGTCCGATCCTGCTCACTGCTTACCACGGGCGCATGCTGCCCGAGACTTTGGATAAGTGGGTTTTAACCCATTCATTTGATTTCTAACCCCCCTAGCAAGAAATATCGCTAACAATAACCTGAAATGGACTCTTTCCGGTACTCCAATTCACTGAATCGTTGTATGCAAACTCGGCCTGTGGTAATATACTATCCCAACTGCTATGGTGCTCCGCCACTAAGCTCCTCAGCAAGTCCTCCGGACTTCTGTTAACCACTTCCATTTTCCCATCAGTCTGTGGATGATAAGAAGAACTAAACGCCAGGTTAGTCCCTAGCTTCTTCCATAAGGTCCTCCAAAAATGTCCTATAAATTTCATGTCTCTGTCCGAAACTATGCTTTTCGGCAATCCATGAAGTCGAATGACCTCCTTGAAAAATAAATTTGCGATGTATGTCGCATCGCTGGTATTCTGGCATGGAATGAAATGTGCCATCTTAGAAAACCTTTCCACTAAAACAAAGATGGAATCAACACCTCTTTGTGTCCTTGGCAACCCCAATACAAAATCCATGCTTATTGCCTCCCATGGCCTCTCTGGTATGGGCAATGGCTGATAAAATCTTGCATTCTGCTTTCTACCCTTCGAATGCTGGAAAACTCGACATCTATCAACAAAACTCTTGAATTCTGACCGCATCCCGAGCCAAAAGTAAGACTCACTCAGCTTCGCGAACGTTTTATCATGGCCAAAATGTCCTGCTAAGCCCCCACTGTGTTTCTCTTTTAACAGATTCTCCCTCATGGATCATTTCGGGATACACAGTTGATTGCCTCTGAACAAAAATCCTTCCTGGATCATATAATCTATCCAAGGACTCCTATCCCTGAGAACTGGATTCTCAGCTGCTTCATACACTTCTGCAAAATCTGCATCTCCTACGTACATGTCCTTGAGATTTTCAAAACCCAATGTTTTGACTCGGAATTCTTGCAGCAACAAACATTTTCTTCTCAAAGAATCAACCACTTTATTAGTAGTACCCGAAATATGCTTAATCACAAATGTGAAATTCTGCATATACTCTACCCATTTCGCATGCTTCTGATTCAACTTCTCTTGTTGAGTCACAAACTGCAATGCATGATTATCACTATACAAAACAAATTCTTTTGGGATCAAGTAATGCCTCCACTTCTTCAGTGCCTGTATGATAGCATAAAATTATTTATCATACGTGGAGTATTTCAGTTTTGCCTCATCCAGTTTCTCACTGAAATATGCAACGGGTCTGTCTTCCTGACTCAAGACCGCTCCTATGGCAAATCCGCTTGCATCACACTTCACCTGGAAGGTTTTCTGGAAATCCGGCAACACCAACACTGGTTGTTCCGTGATCTTCCGCTTCAATAGATTGAATCTCTTCTCAGCCTCCGCTGTCCAATGAAAATATTTATGTTGCTTTTTCACTGTGTCCATCATCGCTGTGCTAATTCCACTGAAATTCCTGATGAAATTCTGGTAGAAACTAGCCAAACCATGAAAACTTCTCACCTCGAACACATTTCTCGGTGATGACCAATTCTTGATCACTTCCACCTTATTCGGATCCATCTTCAACTCATTTGCCGAAATAACAAAACCCAAGTAAATGAGCTCCGTCTTCATGAATGAGCACTTCTTTATGTTTATCAACAGCTTCTTCTGCTGTAGCTTCCTCATCACTGTAGCCAAATGCTTCAAGTGTTCAGCCTCTGATTTACTGTAAATCAATATGTCATCCAAATACACAATGACGAACTTTCCGATGAACTCCCACAGGACTTCATTCATCAACCTCATAAAGGTACTTGGTGCATTTGTCAAGCCAAACGGCATAACAAGCCATTCATACAAACCTTCGTTTGTCTTGAATGCTATTTTCCACTCTTGAATGCTATCTGGTGATATCCGCTTTTCAAATCTATCTTTGAAAAATATTTTTCCCCGCTCAGGCAATCCATCAAATCATCCATTCTCGACAGTGGGAACCTGTACCTGATGGTTATCTTGTTAATCGCTCTTGAGTCGATACACATTCTCCAACCTTCATCCTTCTTTGGACTGAGTACTGTCGGAACAACACATGGGCTCAAACTTTCCCTGACCAATCCCTTTTCCAATAGCTCCTGGACCTACTTCTTAACTTCCTCATTTTCTTGCGGCGTCAACCTGTACATTGATTTATTCGGAAAACTGGCTCCTGGTATGAGGTCTATATGATGACTCACTCTCCTCATCGGTGGAAATTAATGAGGTAATTCATCCACTATAATGTCAGCGAACTCTTCCAGCAGTTCCTGAATCTCTCCTGGTAAATCATCCACTCTTGTGCTAGTCAGAATGATTCTCGGTTTTCTGACCACAAAGAATTGTGGATCTTCCTTCTTCTCCATCTTTGTAATAAGTTCCTTCCCACTCATGAGAAGTATTGTGTTGTTCACTTCCGGCTTCACCCCCTTATCCTTTATCAGAAGCAACCTATGTGTCCTCCCATCCTTCTCTAAAGTATATGTGTTCGTTCTCCCATCATGAACCACATTTTTGTCATATTGCCATGGTCTCCCCAGCAATAAATGACATACATCCATAGGAATGACATCACAAATTAATTTATCATTATACTCCCCTATCTTGAAGTCAACTAAACATTGTTTAGTGACACTCACCTGATGTCCCTTCTGTAGCCATGAAACCTTGTATGGACTCGGGTGATCAGTTGTCTCCAGCTCCAACTTTTCCATCATCTCAGTTGAAACAAGATTATCTATGCTACCGCTGTCTATGATAACCTTGCATACCCAGTCCTTGGTATTGCAAGTTGTTCTGAACAGTCTGGTCCTTTGAGCTGAATTTTCCTGCACCTCCTTCCCGGGTGTCAAAAGGACTTTTCGCATCATTAGCGACCTTTCGCCTTCTGCATCCTCAGTCTCAGCATCTCGCCTCTGTGCCTCTGTGATGTGAGCTTCTCCAACGTCCTTCTTCTTCTCTGGACACTCAAATGACCTGTGCCCATTCTTTCCACATGTGAAGCATGTGATTAATCCACCTCGGCCTCTTCCTCTACCTCTAGAACGAGGAAAAGTATTTGCGTCAGCATAATATCCCTTCTGTTCTGTATGCTGCCCTCTTTGTTCAACATATGGTCCTTACTGTGAGGTCCCACCTCTTTCAACTTTACCCTGAGGTTTCTTCCATTCCTCTTTGGGCTTCTGATATTTATCCTGGGCAACTTCCTTGCCTCTGGGCTGACTCCTGCCTCGCCCTCGCTGACCTTGCTTACGGCTCAGCTTCTCCTCTGCTTTCAAAGCCATCTGATAAGCATCCTCTACAGTTCAGATGGTTACCATGATCAGATCATTCTGAATGTCGTATCTCAGACCATTTAGATATCTGGAAACCTTCTCATCATCGCTCTCCTGATGACCTGCTCTGATGTTCAGTCGATAGAATTCCTCAGTGTATTTTTTCACTGTCATCAGCTTCTGTCTCAGGTTCTGCATCCTCCTGAACAGAGTAATTTGATAGTCCCTTGGGATGAATTTTTCCTTCATCTTCGCAATCATTCGATCCCAAATCTTGATCTTCTGCTTGCCTTTGCAGCGTCTGTCAGCTTGTAACTCGTCCCACCACAATGCTGCATGTCCTTTCAAGCGTGTGACATCATTCTTGACTTTCTTATCCTCTTCAATATATTCATAATCGAAGTAGGTATCCAGAGCTCTAATCCAATCTAGTAGCTCCTCTGCATCCAAGTTTCCCTCGTAAACTGGAATGTCCATCTTCGCCTTCGCACCCATCCTGGTGATAGCTTTAATTAATCGCTCAATTGATGCATCTTCGGCTGAAACTTCCTCCTCACGTTCAGCCTCAATTTCGCTTTCAGAATCACTGAGATCCCCTGCACTAGTTGTGCGTCTTTGAGCTGTTTCCATCTCCTCAAGTCTTGCTCGGAGATCTCTCATCTGTCTCTCCATTTCTGGATTTCCTGCTGGCCTGCCTCTTCTTCGTACATCCCTGTCCTTTGGATCAGGTGACTTTCTTTCTCTTATGGGCGGCATGGAAAATTTATCCTCCTTCTCTGCTACAGAAAGTAAAGAACTTATGGCTCTGATACCACTTCTGACGCAGCCGCACCCTCACTGGAGCACGCCCGCTCTCACAGGATCTTCTTTCTTCTCGGCCCAAAGAGATCCAAGACTATTCTATTTCCCTATCGGGAAATATGCACCCACAGTTCTCTTGCGCGATCCCCTTTCCTTGATTTATTGGGGAATCATAACTCGTGACTTCGCGAGTTCAAAGGTTGGACACTGGGTTCTCAAATCCCCGAGACCCAATATGTCAGTCAACGCTGACTTCCTCTTTCCTTTATCGGGACTTCTACTCTATCGCGACTTCGCAACTCGCGATTTCAAGTTCTTGGTTCCCTAACTCCCGAGTCTTGATGCGCAAAAACTCCGATACGATCTTATCGTGCTTTCACTACCCGCAACCTCGCACCTTCATGACTTTGAGTACCCAATACTTGGGCTCTCACCCTGCGAACTTCCGAGTTCGTGAGATCTCCTGATCTCTGCCACCTGTCTTCCACTTACTCCCATGGCCCCACACTATTATATCACACTCGGGATATCGTGTCTCGCGATATCGCAAGTCTCGTTGCGAACTTTTGAAACTTCGCCTTGCGATTCCCCGATACACGATCCTACGTGTAGATTCGACAGCTTCTGTGGCACGAGTCGACGGCTCTGCTTCGCTCCTAAGATTAGAACCTGTCCACACTTATGCTGTAACCTCCTTGCACGTCTGCAAGATCCAATGCCCATGGAACTTCACGAAATCTTCCCAAAGGATTTCGTCCGTCCGTTCTTTCTTTGATAATTCTGTGAGATAAAACAAGTGCTTCTCCACGAATACTTGTCCACCTGCGCGCAAGCTTTCAACACTTGCTCGAATGCTTCAAAAACAACTTCTCTCTGTCATCCTTCCTCGAATTCGAAGGTATATCCTTCCTGATCTTGTTCTCGACTTCTCAAGTCCTTTAGAGAACTTCTTGCATGCACTCCTTGCGGCAAACCTTCGACGACGTCTAAGTGTCGAAGTCTCTTGACTCTGCGCAACACCTGCAGTAGTAGTCTTTCGATACTTCTGCTCAGAATCGCAACTCTGAGACTTCACTTGGCCTGCGCACTCCTTGCATGGCACTGTGCCTAACTGCACCTTCGAATGAATGAGAATAAAATCTATCTCTAATTGAACCCTTCTATCAACGCACTCCTTGCAGACAATTCAACTACACTCCTTGCAGGAATTCTCTCGCTCAATTAGAGAAACAATTGAAACTCATTCACCCTTCCTCTCAGACTTCAATTCAACCATGAAATCACATACCCAACATATAAAAGAAAATGTATGACAAGAAGCAGACATTCATGAGCATAACATCAATACACAGAGAAATAACACAAACCATGAATTTGAATCAGAGTTCTTCTATTAATTCAAAAGTCTGTACATGGGTGTTCTTCTTACAATTCTCTGCTTGTTCTTCTGCTCTCCGGAATGCTCAATAATTGATAATGCTACAATGATACAATGAGGGTGTCTATATCTGTTTTCCCTCTTGGACTCTAAACTATCAAATCTACAATTAAAATCCTATCTACCAGTATTAACTAAATTAAATGTCGTCTATCTACTAAAGGATGAGAGATATCCGCTCAAGGTCCATTACAATATACAAAGTGTGCCTTCATAAATGGATTCATTTAATGATTTGCGCAACAGTTCCAAAGCATTTTCAAAAATTTGTGTTGGATGGTCCAACTGTCCTCTGCTCCACGCTGGCTCGCTTGAAGTGCTGGCGATGCTCCTGCATCAAGAAACATCAAGCAAGAGAAAATCTAGAAAATCACAGAAGATTAAGAAACTCAAAGAGAAAATAACACAGTAGGAAGTGATAGAGAGGGTGATAAAGTCCAGATATGAGACCCTATCAAAGAATTTTACAGAAACTAGTGCATCCTTGGAAATATTGGCACTTGAAAGTGTAAAGGAAAAGAAGAAGAAGAAGAGGATCATAAAGGATAATCACTAGCTATTTTGGTTTGCTAAGCATTTGAAGAAAAAGATCAAAAAGTTGAAGGCTAAAATATCTACACACCTAGATTTTCATGTCCTTGCAGAGGTTGCTCAAGATTTGCAAGTGAATCAATCCAAATAATCAAGGAAAAGACTCATTTTTTTATTTTTTTGTCTTTTTAACAAACACATGCTTTTCGGTGGCATAATCAGCATAACAACACATAGTTAGCCGCTGCAAATCAAGGATTTCGACGGCTAAATCACATTTTTCAGGGAAAAAGAGCCGCTGAAACTATTGGAAACAAATTTTGAAGATCTAGCACTCGAGCAAAGGGGATTTTCGATGATGAAGCATAAATTAATCTCAAACAAATTGCTCCATACATTTTGGCATCTTGTTTCAGATTTTTGAGGCATTAAACAAGGTAGCTAGGTTGATGATTAGTCTATCATTATTGAAGACTGCTTACAGCTATTGGGGAACATATACAGCTATTGAAGAAAGACACCAGCCTTGTTGTAACGACCCTCATCGTTGCGACAACAACTCTTTAACAGGTGCAACAATTTTTATTTTTTTTTCTTTTAAGGTGTGTGCGCGCATGTAAAAAGGATACAGACAAACTTGACTCTATGTCGCCACCCGACGACTAAAAAGACACAACCATGATGATCACAACAAGAATACATAAGGTGAACAACAAGTAACTGCAAGCATTAAACGACATATTGTGTTATGTACAGTACGAACACAGATGGAAGAACCCATAGTAGTAGATTTTACTATTTCTGCACAAGAAAGCAGGGCGTTTAATCTTAGTTCTCTGCTCCAGGGAGAGAGAAGGTCAGATAGAATCCTGGCCGACTGCTCAGGCAGAAACTAGTAATCCGACGACGAACAAGACGCAAGCAAGACAAACACAACAAGACGACATAGGACATACAACAGGAAACTGCATGCATGAACGACGATCACTCAGAAATAAGTCAGACTGACTACCCATCCATCCTACCCTGCAATGGTTAGGACCTCCAAGACACATAAGCAATGCTCAAGACCAGGTTCCCATCGATTTTAACCATTTAAGGTCTCAGGGCTGGCGACTGTTCTGAGGAACATGAAGGTGTCTAATTCCCGCCCGACTCAAGCAGACCAAGCAATGATAAGAATTCAACCGAGTACAACTAAAACTAAGGAACAACCATGAACTCTATGGAAAGCGCAAGTTTGAAGGACTCCGACAACAACCATCCATAATCAATCCATGCAACTAGCTAAAACCACAGGGTCCACAATCTAAAGATTTGAAACCAGCAAAGGATGGAGGTTCCTTACACATAAATACCCATTATAAACATAAGTTCTCCATAAAGGTTAAATCCCCTCCAAGTGATATCCAAAATAGCTAGGTGATGGCCTTTAAACCACCTACTCATAACCCTATGTGAGGGATTTTAAACCACCTACTCCTAATCCTAGAGTGATATAATCTTTATTTCAATTTTGTATTCATGGTCAAGGATAGAAAATACTTTTTCTCTTATAATAAAAGAATATGTTTAATACCATTTATTTATAGACTTATCTAACTGATGATAAATTTGTCAAAAATATGTTTAAATACCATTTTTTGTTTTTTTACATCCCACCATTATTCCATAGATCCATGGTTGTTTTTGTTTTTCATGGCACCATTAAAAATATAACATGATGTCCATTTATAATTATAATATATATTTACAACACGATGTCCATTTATAATTATAATATATATTTATATATTTTAACCAATATTGAATGATGAAGTAAATTTATATCATATAAATCATAATTTATAGCAAAGAATCAAATTGCAAAAACTTAATAAATTAAAAAGGGTTGTTATAGAACTAACTTCTATATGTGAGAATAAATATCAAAATTAGAATGAGTCAATAAATTAAGAAATTAAAACCTCCGGCGAGAGTTTTCGCTTCCTACGAAATAGGAATAGATAGTGTCTGAAATATTATATATATGCACTGTATTGGCCGAATATAGTGTGTATATCGCTTCGTGCGGCAAAGGGGTGGAGATGTAGAGGGCCGATCGACAAAGCAGGTCCAGTAACAATCAGTAATAAGTATTGCATTGCATCGTCTTAGGGTTTGACGAGAGGCTGAGAATGGGCATGGCCAATGCACAGGTGTAAGACTCCATCGGGAGTGGCAAAAAGGAAGCTGTCAATTATTACAGGAACGCCAGGGTTGGAACCACCCGTGGCTGAGAGCTGGCAGGGACGAATTTTACAGTTAAGCAATAAAAACGTACACCGATATCAATGAAATATTATTATCAATAAAATCATCCATAGCAAGTTTATCTATATTTCTAATTACCTTTAAAATGATAAATAGAACCACGATACCTTAAGTAAAAATTAATGAAGAAATTACCACCGAGAAAACGCAGGTATAAATCTCAATTTACAGTTTGGCGTTGAAGGGGTCTTTAATATCTCCGGACATAAATAAGGTTGAATTCTCAGGCAGTGATTAACTGGCATCTATCAATATGGAAAAATCAGGAAACTGAATTAATTGGCAGCTAACATTGAGGCGAAAATCAGGGAACCCAAAATCAACTCATGGGTACCCCGCAGACTCACGAAATTACTAAAACGTAGAACTTAAAGGTGTCTAGATAGAAAGTAAATTCACTGTCCCAGCAGAGCGCGAACCAGCGCGGACTCTACCATTCCTCGTAGACGCAGAGAATTAAAACTCCAACGCAGAGAACAACGAAACGCAGAGAAATCTAGGGAAATGATTTTCCAAAAACAATGAGAAATCTAAGGTGCCATTCACTGAGTAAGTAAAATAGTTAGATAGTTGGTAAGAGCATACAAGTCGTTGGGTGGATTGCATGTTGAGGTAATGGTCAACAAAACACAGAGATATATTCCATTGTTGAGGCACCACTTGAAGGCTGGGCGGATTGCATGCCTTCCAGAAAACACGAAATGACGGCGTGTTGACCGGATAGAGTATGGGAATGACTGTCACAATTGTACATCACGTTGTTGCATGGGTGATGGTATTCGATTCAAAATCCAAAAATGCAGGGGCGAATGGGGAACGATCGTCTCACGGTTGGCAGGGGATGGAAGGGAAAAATTTAATAGTTGCAGAGGGAGGGCGCAACAAAAATTACAGATGTAAAATAAAAAGGTTGGGTTAAGGCACCCATAAATCACAGAGCATGCATATTAAATACAACGATTTTAAGGGAAAATTCGTAGCGATAACACCACCCAAGAATTCATAGAGATGAGGCTGAGTGGAAATAAAAATCATCAGGGAGACTGAGGATTCCATTAGCTGAGTAAGATAGGGAGTCGTTGGGCGAAATCGATTTACTAGAGCAGAGATTAATCTGGACACGCAGAGCCAACGGAAATAAGGTCATGGGGGTAGATCGTTGGGTGAAAGGGATAGCACGATACCATTCCCAAGGATCTGGGCGGTACGAGCCTGCATAACAGTGGAAGGGAAGGGTTCCAGTCAATTTATCCATCTAGCCATTTAAAATTTTAACAATAACTATAACTATACGACCATTCCTATTACTTTTCTAGTAAAAAGGAGATTACAGTTGGTAAAAACATTTTTATCACATCTGCTGGAAAATACATATGCGACCATTCTTATTACATTCAAGAGGCAAGGAGATTCCATTGATAACAGATTTTATTACATCTGCACAGAATTAGAAAGAAATACATATAAAAACCAATCTATTACGCTTCAAGCCACAAGATTAATACATTGAGAACATATTTTATTACAATTGCAGAGTATTAGAGAAAAATACATACACAGTCAATCTATCTACATTTTAAGCGACAAGAAGATTCCATTAATAACATATTTTTATTACATCTGCATAAAATTAGAATGCAATACATATACAACCAATTTTTTGATACCAGCGTAGATCATAATGCATCCTAATCGACCGAATTAACTAAACAAAAACCATACCGTTGCCTTAACTCCCGCCTCGAATGATGACCGCTCGCTCCGTGCCGCTCCCGCTCGCCGACCGTGGAGACTACACCGGTACCTCCCAGCCAATCGCTAGGGGTACTCTGCTTCCCCCTTAGCCCCCCGAGCCACAAAGGGGACACACACTATCCAGATGGTATTTCTAGCTTCCCAGCTCGCCTCGCAAGGCCGAGCTACCACTCCAATCCGAGCTGGAAAATCCCAACTCCTCACAAGTAATCAGTCAAGTCACAAATCCAGCAGCGTAACGTTACGCTAACAACTGATTCCTTTCCTCCTCATCTCCCTTTTGTTTTATAGAGTTTTGAGACCCACCAACTTTCCTAAATCACATTTTAAATTAAGTTTCAAT
The DNA here is from genome assembly GCA_000966675.3 of Picea glauca. Taxonomy (NCBI): domain Eukaryota; kingdom Viridiplantae; phylum Streptophyta; class Pinopsida; order Pinales; family Pinaceae; genus Picea; species Picea glauca. Next base: position 664,124 of record JZKD02S1672760.1, read on the forward strand.
AAAATATTCTGAATATTCTCCATCGCACAATGTCGTCCATCCCCCTCTTTCCTCCAATAAATATTTTCTTTAGATTTATTAATTGTATCAAATCCCTCACCCACATAGAGTAGCTCCTAAATTTACTCCTAGGTGTTCCTAGATCCCCATACATGTTTTAAATACTTCTCTAAAAAAAGATGTTACTAAATTAGCTCAAATTAGCAGGTTCTTAATTGCAGATTCCTTACTATGTTGACCTTGCTTTTTACCATAAGTTCCCAACTTTCCTTTATTAAGTTTCCTCCATTACTTAGTTTTCTAATTCTTATTATTCCCTTCTTTCCCCTTTTTATTAGACCCAAAATGGCAGTTGCGCTATTAAATCCTTCCCATTTATTATTTATTTAATATCTTTTGTACTTTCACAAGTTAGGAAATAATTTCTTCTTTGCAAAATTTTAAAACCATTAGTTTTAAATTAATTCTTACTCTCGTCATTTACCCAAAGAATTTTATGAAGACCCAACTATTACTTAAGTGGGTTTTTGTTTAAATTGTTATTTTTATTCTAGGGTCTTTTTCTTAAGGTTAGACTAAATTTTTACCTTGAGAAGTTTTAGACTTAGGACTTAGATTCTGAACTAGGCGACATTTAATTAGGGAAGTAGGTTAAGAATTTATTAATGTGTTAAATGTCTTAGGGCCATCTAGGTTTGTTCCTTCATCAATATCAATGCGACGTGCCCTTCAGGACGCACCACGTGCTCCAAGGGTGCCACTCGCCAACTTATGTTTCTTTTGCGCGACGTGCCCTTCAGGACGCACCACGTGCTCCAAGGGTGCCACTCGCCAACTTATGTTTCTTTTGCACGACGTGCCCTTCAGTATGCACCACGTGCTCCAAGGGTGCCACTCGCCAACTTGACTGATTGGTAGACATCTATAACCCCTGGAGTCAACACTCCGCCAAGTGAACTTGTGGGAGACTAAGGGCTCTAAGGAATAAGGCCTCCGCCTTATTGAGCACCCCTTAGAATCATCGTGAGCGACTGTCGCAGTCTTCCCTCATGGCATCGTGGATCCTATCGAACTAGTTAATCGTTAACCTACAGTTCGAGCCACGACGAGAGTGCTAGTAGGTTGTGGCAGGGATTCTGTCCACACCTCTCCCTCAACCTCTCTGGAAATCGTGTGTGGCCCCTTTACTCCATATGTGAGTCTGGTCGGCAATCTATCGTCAGCCTGCATCATCAACAATCATGTCAGAACATGTTAACATCATAGCATCAAATCAATGAAATATCACAGTAAATAAATCAACCCAAATAGCACACTCCCTGACTCAATCTAGAGTCCAAGGGGTTCCACCGATGCCTCTGCATCCTCAAGGTCCAAAACCTTGCACACTCAATAAAACTGAGTCAAAGAACCTGTCTACGTCAAAGAAGTAAAACATCATGTCATCTATCATAATGCATCATAATCAAGGATAAATGTTTTAACATAATAAGAGTCCAGATCACTTGCGAGCAAGTGTCCTCAAAGAATAAGTTTTCTCAGTGCGCCAGAGTGGGATGTTACACTTGTCATCATACATCAAGACCTTCATGCAGTTGTCGAAGACTTAGAGGATTGAAGACAAATCAAATTCTAGAAATGGACTAGATCCATACTTTTTGAAAGATTTTTTGTAACAATTTTCTATTATTAGTATTTCGGATCCAATTTCTCAAGATCTGAAATTGCTTGTAAAGGCTATAAAGCCTAACAATTTTATAGATTGATGGTTCGAGTCTGGAGACTATACCATGTTGTTTTTTGTACTGAGACATTTTATATAATACAGATCACAAGTTCCTTTCACTGTTAATCTGAGATTGTCATCTTCTCTCTTTTCCTGCGTTTTGAATGATTGTTGTTATCTAAGTTTGTCTAGTTATATATCTATATAGATTTTGACTACCTATATATCTGTGTTTCATAGTTTATTAAATTCAAGATTAGTTAGATTTATAAAGAGAAAACAAAAAAAATATTTGTATGTGCTTTATTTATTTGCTTCTCGAAAGAAAACTATTTATATTGATTTAGTAAGTTTCCATTAAAACTTGCAATTTGTAAATGATTACTGTTATCTAAGTTTGTTTAGTTTCAAATGACTGTCATCTCATTGGTCAGCTCATAAACATTGATTTAACAAGTAATCTATGCTATCTTTATTCAACCCATCACATATGTGTTCTGGTTGATAGATATAGACTTTATTCACCCACCAATTCAATTACTTATCTGATTATTGACTTTTGAAACATTTTAAGTTACCGGGCTTCTTCAAGCTACAACCTGAGAAGGACTCCTAGAGAGATAACACATGGTACATCTCCCACGACAATACTAAAACCCAATTGAATCAAACAGGTTATTTTTTCAAGGGAAACAAAACTTACAGGTGCCACCTAATTACTAAATAGTAGAGATATAAATTACACCACTCCCTGCTTTTATTTTTTATGTCTTTTGATTTTATTGTCTTTTTCATATTACATAAAGATTTAAAAAGAATAAAAAATGCTAGAATATAGTGAAGGAGATAAAGCCTCATGATCCCAATGACCACATGCCTCCAACGTTATGATATAATGATCGTTGCATGACAACTATCATGAAGGGTGAGAACTACGACTAGGCGCAACTTTCGATGACTCCACTAAATTAGGGTTTATGGTTCTAAGGATTATGCTCACTTGATTGCACTTTTTTCTTATGTTTCCAAGAGATACTTGTAGTTGGAAATGATAGAAAGAGAAGTTATTAGCCTCCTCAATGGGATACAGACAGTTGGAATCTGGATTGGGGGCGTTGCCCCCGAACCCCCTGAAAAATGGGGGGTGGCGATGATGAGTCAAATTTCAACTATGCTATAAACCTTGTTTTTCATGAGCTTCTCTTGGGTTCGAGAAAAATTCATTCTCTACTAAACAGGGGAAACCACGTGAAGGTGGAAGCTCTAATTATGCCCCCCCCCCCACATCACTCTCAATTTCCCCAATACCCAATCTATCTAGATTCAACAACTATAATTAAAAGCGACACTAAGATTACATGAAAGAAAAAAAACATAAGAGAGATATAGTACAAATCACTCACCACATGTAGGAATATTATTGATGTTCTTCTTCATCCAAGTCATCGTATTCTGTATCATCATCTGGTATTTTAGAATCATCGTCGAATGGGTTGGCCATATCAACATCATCATCAGTATTGCCATAATTTTCGATAATGTCATCATTAGATATAGCGTCATCGAGAACATTATCATCTACATCATATGGTCAATAAACTTCTTCGACTTCGTCATCTGACGATACACGGTCTACCTCCTCATGTTCCTTTGTATCACCTTCTGGTTCTTTAATATCATCTTCTTCTGGTACATTATACTTTACAGGCCTTCCTCTTGGATCATATCTAACAACAAACGACCAACATGGTTTACCGGGAACCTCGCATTAGAATACCTTCTCACATTGGCTGGGAAGAACATAACTTTCTAGACCCAGCTCAAATGTCCTTGTATTAACCATGGTAAAACCATTGTCATGCTGAATAACAGTTCTTTCAGGATCACATTCATTTATCCATAAACGATACCATTTGACCTCAAATAGAATTATCTTGAAGGATTTGAAGTCACACTCGATTATATCATCCAAATATCCACAACATCTATTTTTTGTTAGTCTTGGATATTTGTCACTTCTAGAAGAATCATTAGTGACTTGAAACACTGCAGTTATCCCTGAATCTGCGGTTTTCTTCGTGTCATCCATGCTTTTGACGCAAAATTTTCGACCATTATACCACATAGCTTTGTGGTGCTTCAACTGCAATATTCCCGACAAGTACAAAATAAATTAATAATTAATAAATGTATTTAAACTTAATAAATATTAAAAAATAATACATTAACATTTTGTATAATAACAGAAAGTGTGGGTAAAATTTTATATGCTTACCTATTTATCTTTTAAGACATATGCTAAATCAATCTCCCTCCACATAAGATTGTGATCTTCATTATGATGATCTCTTTTAATTAATGTAGCCACCCCTTCCCATGATAACCTACCATCATGTTGTTCACATTTTTCTATCCATAGCTTCATCCAATCAAGATTGTTAACAATGTATAAATGTAGTGCATCCCACACTCAACCAGCTACAATAAAAAATATATAAATTAGTAAGAATAATGAATAATAATAATTGATGGAGGTATAATATAAATTGAAGAAATACAATATAGATAAAAAATAAAATAATATAATACCTTTCACTTTCCTCATTTTACCATTCTCGACCAAGACCTCCACTTCAGATATTTTGATGTTATTGACACCCCAAATGCAATGCATATTAGTTTTCCTCCCTAAATTAGGAAGATAATCGCTAATATACACTAACGTTTGATATACCATATACCCCTCCACCATAGAACCCTCGGAACGTGATCTTTGTCTAACTAAAGCCTTCAATGACTTCAGTTGTCTCTCCACCATCCACATTGACCTTGTGTGTAAAGGTCCACACAATTCAATCTCCTCAACCTGGTGTACGAGGTAGTGTTCTTGTGCATTGAAAAATGATGGAGGTAGATACTTTTGCATTGCACACATTAAACGAGGTATTTCTCTCTTCCAATATTTTATATCTTCCTTATGGATTTCTTTAGATGACAACCACCTACAAATGTTACGAGAAAAAAATAGGTTTCAACAAAGACAATATTGTATACATGAATATTACAAGTAAAACACATGTCATCAACAACATCTACAAAATTTTTATTACATATAAATAATAATATGTAATTCATTTGTCGTTATTACCTCATGTATTTTCCAAGGTCATATATAACTTGTTTTACGTTGTTGTCAAAGATGTAGGGCAAAGATAGAGGTAGAACATACTGTAACAAAACAATGGCACATTAATAAATTTTCGATTTCATATTAACAATATATTTACAAAATTTAAAAATATTACATTGATTCTTACCAATACATAACAAATATACGA
>JZKD02S1672760.1:678467-692077 GCA_000966675.3 Picea glauca
TTGATATTTTTTTCTTAAAACAAAGGATGGAGACTAAAAAACTAGTGATTTCCAGGCATGTGTAATGATTTCCCATACCTATATATGTTAGAGGCAAATACGATTGAACTTAAAGTGAAGAGGTTTATGATGCTTCCCATAGGATATAATGCTTCCCATAGGATATCAGCCAATTACATGGAAGGAAAGATATCAAGTTGGATCCTAAGATTGTCCTTTAAGAAAGAAATTTCAAAAAAAACATGTCTAAGTCTCGTTATCATGTCTTTTAATGTGCATTTTCCTCTTCTAGAGCACTAGTCAGTGAGATCCGAATCTGGAATAATTTCCTATTCCATTTCCTTACTTAGATCCACTAGAAATACTACTTTCTTTTTAATTTGTCTAACATTGGACAAGGTTTAATATATTAACAAGGAACTTCCCTTCATCTAGTAGTTCGTCCTTGAATTTTGTTTGAGACTCCCAACATTGTTGTTTCCTATGCATGTTCTTAGGTGTATAAATCTTAAATATTCTCATGAATATGACTGTAAAGAAGTCTTCAAAGAGATTGAAAAACTAGATTGGACTATTACCTCATCTAGTAGATCCAATTCCTATGGGTCCAAGAGAGTGCATATTCCTCTAGACAAATCTTTGTCATATATACTAATTTGATTCCCTTTTTTCCAAATGATATTTTGAATAAATTTCATGTCATTATTTCTCATCTTGGTGTATTGTCAAAACACTATTTTCATACTATGATTGTGAATTAACATCGTTACTCCATCTTGTTCCATTATAGTTTCTAATTCCTTTTAGATACATATCTTCACATTAACGGTTTTAATACGTCAAGTGAAGGAAAACATAATAATTTAATGGATCACTAGATATTCATGAGGTGGAGATATGAAATGTATCAGATAGGAGTTTATTTTAGGGTTTTCGACGGCTAAGTGGGAAATTTGACAGTGTAGTGAGCTGCCGAAAGCTCTAACTTTCGGTGTCTAAAGGAAAAAACGCAAGACCAATGAGTCGTCGAATGTGCTGAAGAGTCCAGAATTTAATTATTTCTGCCCAGATCACGTTTTTTGAGTTCCAGAACATGTGGGAATGGTATCAAATTAAATACAATAATTATCAAAAGTTAAAATAAACCATAAAATTTGATTTAAGGAGTGAAAATAAACCATAAAATAGTTCAATACCACCAAATTACTAAATCACACAAAAACAATTTAAGTACTGACCTTCAAAATCTCAGCTATGTAGAGTCTGATCAATTCAATGTTTCTCTTGAAAGAGAATTGAAATCAAGATTTCATAAAAAACCAGAACACCAATGCATCAGAACACCATTTCATAAATTACTCACGCAAGTGTAGAAAATGATTGTCACAACTATAACACATTTGTCGTAACTGAGATATATATAGGATTGATTTAGCCGGTCTTCTGACGAATTCGGTCAAATTGACCAAACAATAAGTCAATGACTATTTGATTCTCATACATGCCAAAGTTGATCGTTATAATGACTAAAGTTGGAATGTTGGTCGCTAGAGTGGCAAACAATTGGACCCCGAAAAAAAACAGTAAATTTAGTCCAAAAAAAAGCAAAAAAATTACGACGAAATTTTAAACCGTCATAATATTTTGTCGTAATTTCCACCCAATGTAGTAGTGATGATAGTTATGAGACTTGTACCACTTCTGGTCTAATCATCCTCTGCATTACTTGCAAATATTAACAAGTTGGGTTCAGGGAATCTGACATAATAGTCTTTCATTACCTGTGAGTTGTGTTGAACTTTTTTCAACTTACCTTCATTCCCTTTGAGTGTCTATGCCAGGAATCGACCCTTCGTCTAATTCCCCGCGTAACTATGGAATCAGTGGTTAGGGTAGATCTTGTAGGGGGCGAGATTCTTGAATTCGATGATGAGTGTTCTACCATGTTTCAAAAAATTGGTTGGTTAGGGTTTATCAAATCGTTTCATGGCCAAAATATGGCAGTTTTGCAGTTTTTCACACAGACTTTTAATGGTAAACATGTTAAGGTCGTGGACTTAGAGTTCAAAGTTAATGAAGCTTTCATCACAACAGCGACCCACCTGCCAATCATTGGGGAGAAGTGGGAAAAAAATCAACCTGTTAAGAACATACCATGGAAGGAGTTTCTGGTGTCGAAGAGGGTAGTCTACAATCCAAAAGGTATGTTTATTTCCCAACTTAAAAATTCTATGGCGAATGTTGGTCACGGTTATTAAACTATACATGACCTGTGAGGGTAGATTTGGTTTGATTTTCTACTACCGTTTTCATTTGATTCTAGTATTTTTGGGTCTATCCTTGAATTTGCCTCATTATTTATTTAAAATCCTATCCAAGATGTCTTGATTTATCAAATGGATTTTGGCAATCTAGAGAGGAGTCTTTTTCACCACAGTTTAATCAGGATTCTCGCCAAATTTAAATTGTTACAGTCAAGGGAAACTTGGGAGAATATTCTCCAAATAAATAATTTTATTGAATTCTAAGATAGAGGCAAGAAATCCATGCATTTCATTTCCTTTCTTGATCCAGGTGGAGATGGTGGCCATCCACCTCTTCCAACTGGCTCATCTTAATAGTTTTTAGTTCAACATGTTTCTCTGTAATGATGACATTTATTTATAATTGTGGGTTTTGTACTTCCGGGTTGTCCTAAAGCCCTACACAGCATCCAGGTGGATATTGGTGGCCTCTCACCTATTCCAACTGGATTATTTTGGAAGTTTCCATATCAGTACATCTTTTTGTACTTCTAGGGTTGTTTTGGGACCCTAAACAATGTTTTTTTGGCTTGACACAGTCAAACTATATACAATTTCATAGTTTGATGGTATAATGTGTAGTTCTCGAAAAGAACTTTCCAATGAGTTATCACATTCCTAAAACATAGTTCGTATGCAAACGTTGTGACAACGGGAAGTTGAGGTACCAACTTACCCATCGGGGCCCACATAACTTTTGGTGTTTCATCTCCTAGGGTTGGGTTTTTGGATGTATATGGTTTTCTCATTCATGAGTAATATTAAAAAGGCCTCTAGAGCCTCATTATAATAATTTTTCTCAGATGAATGCACGTAGTAGCCACATCTATTCTCAGAGATAGCTACCACCATTCGAGCAAGTTGTTTCAGTGCTGTAGTTTTACATTTTTAGCATATTTTATTTATTCAATAGAATTTATTGTTCAATGAATATCTGTTGTTGTTCTCCATATCTCTATGTTATGGTATTCAATCTTTTATTCATTTTGTTCCACTTATAAATCCATATCAGTGGCATCAGAGCGGTCTGCTCTTCAATTTTTTTCTTTGTGCATGTCCCAGACAAGATCTAGGTACAAGAAGCTGGGACTCGAACCAGTCGGGACTTTGCAATATCAGTCACACTGAGCCCAGCCATAACTCATGGGGGACAATAATAAATATTATGGAGTAGGTGATCCTTTTAAATTGTTGCTTGAGGAAGCCCTTGCACGAAAAATGAACGAGATGATGGACAACTTTGCATAGATCTTTCGACGGTTTCCCACAGGAGACGCATCTTCATCAAGAGGCCACACAACCCCCTTCAAGGTACAAGTAAATTTTGATATTCCATTATTCGAAGGACTGATAGATGCAGATGTTGTAGATAAATGGATGAATCTGCTCGAAGGGTATTTTTCGGTCCACAATTTTTCCGATAGGGAAAATATTACTTTTGCACTCCTCAAGGCCATCCCCCATGTTAAGGACTTGTGGGATACATACTCTGAGAAAAGGGCCATAGAGGAATCTACAATATTTGTAGTCTCCCTCACATGGGATACGTACTCTGAGAAAGCTATTGAACACTCTTCGGAGTTGGTCTATGAAAATGACTCAGACAGTGAGCCTGTATCCCCTGTTCTTCATGATTTATGGTTGAAACCCCTTCTCAGTCAGATGAACTCAATATGATGGGTCCAATAGTGGTCGCATAGATCCAACATCGGCTCGAGTTACCCATAGCCTAACTAAAAGAGCTAAATTTGAACGCTCGGGTATTGCTGTCGATCCTACATGTGAATCAGAGTTTGATTTCACAAGCCATTTCAATGCCATAATTGAGGTAGAAGACAACCTAAGGGGTGACTCAAAACATAGTTAGATGAAGAACAAACAACTAGTAAGGCAATTTGCTCGATCTCATCAAAACAGGCCAAAGAAAACCCTGGTTCCTCTCGCTCCCATGATCAATGATTTAGAAAAACAAGAAAATGACAAGAGTCCTCCTCCTTATTAATTCGAGACCAAGAGTGATCTTAAATCCAGTCTTAACTTTGTCAAAAAGGAGACTAAAAAAATAACATCATGTCAGAATGTAATGATTCCCCTGTAGCTTGTTACAATCTAAAAGACGATCCAAAATTTGAGGCTTGGTTTTGGAAGGAAAAATATCATGAAATGATTCCTATTTTGAAGAACAATATTGTAGAATTTGAACTGGAAGACCAGCAAATCAAAGTTCAGAATAGGAATTTAATTGAAAAATATGAAAAGAAAATCAATGAGTTAAAAAAAAAAATCTATCAAAGAAGGATAGATGATTGCAAACTCATCTAAAGTCAACATCTTCGTCACACCAGATTTAAAGAATCTAAATTGTTAATGTTCAGCTCTGTGGATAGTATTCAGTTGAAGGTTGATTTTGTTGTTTAAGGTACGATTTTTGTTTATTTCATTTTAATTTCGTCTTATTTATTTGTTTAAGAGTAGCTACAGAATCAAATATTATGTAGCTACTCTGTTTCAAGTTATTTGTTAGTAATTTATTCTATTTTTTTTATTTTCAGGTGATCTTTGGAAGGTCGAAAACTATCTTTTGGGTTGATTTACCAATCAATTAGCACCAAGACAGTCAGTTTGCTATTATCATGTTGACCGTTTATGATATTTTAAGGAAATGGATTTTTTTTTTTCAAAGTTAGTTGAAACTCGATGGTGACTAAACTCCTTATATTTAGAACAAGGAGTTAAAGTTGGATAGGATCTCCTCCTTAATTTTGGGAAATATTTTTTTATCTCTATTTCATGAACTCTTAGTATTTAAAGAGTATGAAAACATGAGAAAGGGGGTTGGGGGAATGAAGAATAGATGTTGGATTTTATTTGGTGAAAACAGTGAATAACTTCTCTTTTTCAAGACTAGTCTTTGTAAGTAGATTTTGGAATTCTTTTAAGATATGGTTTCCACTGATCTATAATACAAGTACTCATTGTCTTTTCCCTAAAATATTCTCAGATAAGATTTCAGATTTTCTCCAGGTCTTACTATTAAGCTGTGTTATTTATTAGTCTTTGGATATTTATTTTCGAATACTAATGTTCAAACTTCTTTTCATTATTCTATCCTTATCAAGTCTTTCATTGAAAATGGATAAAAAAAATTGTTAAATGTGTTGGTTGTTATCAATTACATGTTACTTTCATTAGATGAGATTTCTTTCATCAATTGAATCTCACATTATTTTTCTCAATTAATAGTTGGTATGGTAATTGTTTTTTTTTATTATCAATAGAAATTTGGTGAATTATGTTTGACTTTGTTTCAACAGATCTCTCTTAAATTTGCATTTCATGTTGTCTATCAGTGAGGTTTTTCTTACTTGTGTATAAGTTATATCTATATAAAAGGATTCGAATGCCAAATTTAATTAGTGCTCTTGATCAGGATAGGTCTGTGTCTTCTCTTAGAAATATCTCCGATGTGATGTTATTTTGTTTGGTTGATTTTGAATTTGAGTAATTTATTATAAGGTTAACACCAAAATGCTTTGATCATTTGAGTCTTACTTTCATTAATTACATTCAAAATTGTTTATTCTAGTTTGATTATGGTTTGTAGAATATGTTTTCAATACTAGTTTATATTTTATAATTAGTTTTTGGCCTAAGATTTAGTTCCATAATTTCTTCAAAATCTTCATTTAACAAGTTTTTCGAAATCTTGTAATTTTTGTATCATTTGTAAGAGTTTTTACATTTATGTAGTTAACAATTTGTTTTAGTCAACATTGTAAATATTAGGGATTGGTTAGTTAATAGTTAGAACGCTTAGGAAAACTTTCCATATCTCCTTATTTTATAGGGGAGATCACTTCATTGGCTAACTGAGCCATTAAACCCATCAAGGATAGTCATTCCAAAAGATTTGGGTTTTGCATTAAGGACCTCAGACCAGGTTGTTTCCTATTAGTTGACAAGTGGTCACTTTCACCCATCAATAGTACCCAATACGGATTCACCCCCTTCTCAGTATTGGTGAATATTCCAACAATTGTTGGGTGAGATGAAGGGAAGGCAAATAGATATTTGAAGGGAGAATGTCTTCCTTCATGTAAATGAGAAAGTATGGAGAGTTCCCTATAGATTCTTTGGGAGTGACTCGGTTTGCATACAGGGTGTTAGGTAATGCATTGTGTCGATTTCTATGCTGGTAAACTACAATTTTCTGTAGGATACAGATCAGGTTTTTATTAGTATATTTAGCTAGGCCATTTCCCTAAGGGTACTTGTTGGTTGCATATTTTAGAATGATTCCCTTCTATAAAGAAAAATCAGTTAATTTCAGTGATGAAAAATAAGTAACATTATCAAATATGAGAGTAATGGATACTCCAAACCTAGTAATAATGTGTTGTTCCAAAAAATTGATTACCACTTCATCATTTACCTTAGTTAGTGGAATAAATTCTATCCAATGTGTGAAATAATCAGTGGCAGTGAGAATATACGTATGCTTCTTAGATGAATGAGGATTGTTCTCATCAATTATATCCATCCCCCATTGCTCTAATGGCTCTTAGAAAAAAATAGGTTGAACTGGAACAAGAACCCTACTTTCTCTTCCAGTTGAATTCTTGCAGATGTCATAGCTATGAAAATAAGCATGAGCATATTTAAACACTGTAGGCCAATAGTACCCAACTCTTAGGATCTTATGGGTTGTAGTTTCTCTAGTGAAATGTCCTTTAGCTAGTCTATCATGTAGGTCTTTGAGGACTCTATCAACATCTTGTTTCTCGAGACATTGGAGGAGAACTCTATCATAATTCTTTTTGAAAAGGATACCGTGAACTAATTGGCATTGCACATATTTAAGTCTTAGTACCATTATTTGTTTAGCATTCAGGTGATAAGGGGAATTTCCATGCTAAATATAATGCTTGAGGTCATTGTACCATGAATTATCAAATAATGGAACATAAGGAGGTTATTGCACATAGAGTACTATTTCTTCTTGCTAGGCTTATTCTTCATGATCTTCGGAATCCATGGCCTCATATTCTAATTTGCAGGCCTTAAACTTTAATTATAGTTGATGTTTTAAATTCCAGGTCATATTCTTGTAAATTGGTCATCCTACTTCCTCGCCTTTCACCCAATTCCCTATGTACAAAGAGAGATCTAACCTCTAGGTGAGGGACAATCACCTTGGTGTGATTCTTCAGTATGTAAGGCATGAACTCTTTAATAGCTTTGTGGAAAGCAATATCTCTCTTGGCCACTGATGGATATTTTAGCTCATCACCTTGAATTCCAGTGCTCATGAATGTTATGGGCATGCATTCCCTTGCTAATCCTTTTGAGTGAGGACTAGTGCAAGAGAATGATATGAAGAAAATGTGTACAAAAAAAAGTATTTGGTGAAATCAGGACTCTGAAGCGTAGGAGAAGCCACTATGGAATCCTTAATTTTCTTAAAGGATTCCTTCTCAAAAGATGTCCATTTCAATTGAACATCCTTCTTCATCTTCTAGTGAAGGGGTTTAACTATTTCAGCAAACTGAGGGACGAATCTTCTTACGAAATTAATCTTCCCAAAAAACAATGGGATATCCTTCTTACTATTTGGAAATAAGATCCACATGATGGATTTAGTGTGTTCAGGATCAAACAGAGATCTCATCCTTCAAAATTATGTGCCCCAATAGTTTACCTTTTGAAATAGTGAAGATGTTTTTCTTGGGGTTTAGAGAAATGTCATACATCCTGCATCTTTCAAAAATATATTTTAGGTGTTGCGGGTGATTGACTATTTTCTTGGAATACATGGTAACATCATCGAGTTAAATCACCACAATGTGACCGATCAAACATTTAAACGCTATGTCCATTTCCCTTTGGAAATTATCTCTTGCGTTAATTAGACCAAAGGGAATTCTATGATACACAAACGTTCCATACTTGGTTCAAAAAGTGGTATTCAATTGACCTGGTTCTGCTACAAGAACCCAATTATACCCAGAAAACCTGTCTAAAATATAAAACATCTAAGAACCAGAGACGAGCTATAATATTTGTTCCATTGTGGGAATGAGGTAATTATCCTTGTCAGAGGCGTGGTTTAGATTTATGAAATCCACACATAGCCTAATCTCCCCTAACTTTTTCCTAACAGGTAACCAGATTTGACACCCAAGTAGAATGTCATACTTTCAAAATAATCCAGGCATCCAACAATTTTCTTAACTCCTTTTGAATCAGTGGCTCAAGAGTTGGATGTATCTTCCTCAGTTTTTGCTAAAATGGTTTGACACCCTCTTTGATTGGAATGATGTGTTGAATGATGTGAGTGTCATACATCTTTAGGTATTTGTAATTCCATGTGAATACATCTTGATACTTGTTAAACAATTGCATGAAGGTATATTTCTCAACCTTCGAACAACAAGTGCCTAAATTGTTAAATTTGGGTTGTTCATAAGTGCCTAGATTCACCAAATCATGCATCATGGTGGAATTGTTTTTCTTTAGATTCATATGTGTTTTGAACTTAGTCTGCAGATCAAAAAACTTTTCCAGTGATAATACACTCCTTGGAATACAGTTAGTGTCAATCACTTCTATTGCTAGAATTTTGTTACATTAAATTCATCAATCCAGTGTCCATAGACTTGTGAGATGCTGGAAAAATATATGCGGGAGTAGGAAACTAACTCTAAGCTAAGAAAGTTGAATAAAAAATGCTTTTCTTAACAAGACACTTCCAAGACTCTAATTCAAGGATACAAGTGCTCTGTTACAATGATAAGTTATCTACTTCATGTATTGACTCATTCTTGTAGTTTTATCAAACTGGAAATGAAAATTACTCGAAGGCATGAATCGATGCACATTGCACTCGGTCGATCACACTTGCAGAAATGAAATTTCAAAAATGAAAGTCTACATAATTCAAATGAGGTCAATGGAATTATGCTCAACTATTAACCAAATTCCTTTGGTTTACAAGCAAGAGCATCAAGTGGTTCTTGTTAGGATATTTAGACACTTAGGAGTTAGTTAAGATCTACTTGGTCTAATGTATCGTTAGGTAAAAGTGTGTTTCTTTAGTATGCATTAGTATGCATTTGTAGTTAGGAAATCTGGCGGTCACAATATGTTCCCGACATAGAGTGATCAGACGATTCATACTCTCCTCGATCTTGATGATCATTGATCCATGGATTAACACCCAATTGGTCCATGATCTCTATTTAAAGAGCATGGAGGGTCATTTTTTGATGATCGATTGTGAGAAAATCTCTTGTAAAATCTCTCTGTAATCTTTTTCTTTGCATTAATAAACCATTCCAAGTCACCGCGTTGGCTGGGGATGTGGATGTTTCCCCGTAGGGGTTTTACCACATGAAAACATCGTTGTATTGATATTTGATCTGGTTATGTGAGTGGTTACTAAAGGTGTTCGTCCTCTATTGGAACACTTGTGTTGTTGAACATGGTATCAGAGCCTGTTTGAAGACTCGCTCCTGTTGTAGATCAAGATCATGAAGCTGAGTTGCCTCATCTCCATTTTACGTCATTTATGTACATTTTTGGGCTGAGTGGACTATTGCATTGTGTCTAGATCACTCATTTAAGTCAGGAACATTTTTCGTTTCACTCGAAAAGGTTTTTGTTTTCCCAAGATACGGCCATTACAGTGAGATCCGGAGGTATAAAGCCTGAATACAAATTTTTTAAATTCCTGTAAAGTTTTATTTTGGTTTGATATTATTTGTTTTCAGGTTGCCACTCTTTTAGATTTGTGTATGCTCTTTTCCCTGCACCCTGTGTGATCTCGACAAATCATAAAGAGATAGGAAAAGGTGCACCTTCTGGGTAATCTAACCGAGATCTAACCCTTGTTGTCATCAAGAATCGAATTTTTTTTCTTGTGTGAAGACTTTGTTTTAATTTTTTTTGCTAGACCATTTGGTTAAAAGTTGCTTTATTAAGTAAGAGGTCTTGAGTTCAAGTCTCTCTTTTGTTACCTTTTTTGAAAAAGTTCATGCTAAAATTGTAAAGTGTATTTCACTTCAAGTATAAAAGTGAATCACTATAAGTAGCTTTAATATATTATTTTAGAGTTATTTATTTTGCATGTAGCTTTTCTGTTATAAGGTAACTTCATTGTAAAAGTGATCCCCACTTCTTTTTATAAAATTGGGTCACTTCATAAAGCAACTTACACTCTCACGTGGTCATTTGGTTACTATTTATGCCTTTTTTTAAAAGGGCATAACTCTCACATTGCAAGTCCGTTTTCAGTGTCGGTTTTTTTTAAACCACATAAATTTTCGAGCTCTTTCCATCCAGATTATCAGTTTCAGTTTTTAAATCCATATTATCTACATATTTAATATGGCTTCTACAAGTAATGTCTTGCTTACCAGTAACAACTACTTCCAATGGAAATCTCATATGAAAGATTTATTAAGAAGTAAAGGCTTGTATTGAATTACCTTGGGAAAGGAAAAAGCACCCATTGATGATGATAAGAAAGAAAAATGGGATAATAGGAGTGACGAAGCACATGGACTATGTTGGAAAATATTTAATAGACAACGAATGTTTGTCATTGATGGCAAGTACATCAATGAAGATGGCATGAGTACAGAAAGTATGTAATAGATGGGCATTATGAGAAGACGCTGCAGAGAAGAGTCGAATAAGCTCAGAAGAGATAGTGCAGAGGATTGTTGGCAAGAATAGCGATGGAAAAGATCAGCATGATCAACAGCGCAGTGATAATGGGGGAGGAGAAGCAACAGTGATCGTTGGATCAACAATTCAGAATTCCCGATGACTGTTAGATCTCAATGTAGACAAGAAGAGCACGCAGATATGGAGGATAGATCTCGGGCATTAGATCTGAGCGCGAGGATCGACCATCGTAGGATCTAGGAGAATCTACACTATCTTTAAAAGTGCAAGGTGAAGCAAGTTTACGAAATCACGAAAAGATCCTGACCGTCAATACACCAAAATACATGGATGTTGATCTAAGCTCCATTTCTGAGTTTTTCCTATTGTGACTTGGAGTAACAAGAACCTCCATCGAAGGAATCACGAGATGCGAATTCACGATGACATATGGACCGTAGATTCATCGAGATCGTGGACCGTTGATCTAATCTCCATTTCAAAGTTTTGCCTGTCGTAACTTGGAGTGACAAGAACCTCCATCAAAAGAATCACGATATGCGAAATCGCGATTTAATCACAGCCGTCAGATCATGGTGTGATATGGACCGTCGATCCAACTTCATTTTGGAGTTTCAAGGATCGTGACTTAGAGAGTCGAGATGCCTCATCTCCAGAATCGCGATATGCAAAATCACGATTTAATCGCAGCCGTCGGATCAAGGTGTGATCTGGACCGTCGATCCAACTTCATTTCTGAGTTTCACGGATCGCGACTTGGAGAGTCGAGATGCCTCATCTCCAGAATCATGATATGCGAAATCGCGATATGATCTGAGCCATTGAATTAAGATCATATCTGGACCATCGAATCATAGGATAAGTCGCTAACTTGGAGTCAAAGGAGCATGGTGTGGAAACTTGCGAGATGCGAGATCGCGATAAGATCTAGACCGTCAAATCTATGGAGATTTCAACCGTCAATCAGACTCAATGAATTTTATAAACTCGTGAAAAATGAAGTGCCTTTTTGGCACAGCCTGTGGTCACCGTCGGTGGTCACGAGAAGGGAAGGAGTCAGTCCAGATAACCTCCATTTTGGGGTTTCAGGGATCGTGACTTGGAGAGTCGAGATGCATCATCTCCAGATTCATGAAATTCAAAATCATGAAAGCGATTTATGCATAAGCACGTGGTCTCATCCGATGGTCACACCATCGAAGAGTTGAAGAGAAGAGTACGTGGAGACAAGCTTCTTTTCGGCATTTCGGGGATCGTGACTTGGAGAGTCGAGATGCCTCATCTCCAGATTCACAAAATGCGAAATTGCAAAAGCACTTTATGCATAAGCGGTTGGTCATAGCCATGGTCATATAAAGGAAGGAGCCAACGTAGAAAAAACTATGTTTCAAAGTTTCACAACTCGTGACATGGAGACTCAAAATGTCTCATCGCAAAATCTCTAAATTGCGAAAGTGCGAAATGGGTAAATAACGCAAGAACTCATCAGAGTTAATCCAACGATGGAGGTGAAAATGAGCACGATCGAAGGGCTAATATTGATCCTCACAGTGTAACTTCTAGAAACCATTGATGGTTTTTACCAGAGGATGCGAAGAGACTTTTGTGTGATTTCCAGAAGAGATGAAGTGTTACATGGAATCTTCCAGTGGAATGAAGACGATTTGTGGAGGAAATTGACATCTGGATGAGGGTTGGAGCTCGTGACTGAAACAGAAAGGATGAGCTCGACTATAACAGAGAAGACGAAGAGTCTCAACTGTGAGAGAGAAAAAGGAATCTCGGCATAACACCTAGTGATGATAGACACAGGGGTTGAACTGCCAGAGAAGTTGAAGAGTCATGATCATGATCACGCAGAGCACTTGAGATGTGGAGGAGATTGGCACGGTATGAGCATGCAGAGGAATGGCGAATATTGCATGCACAAGATGCACAGAAGCTATATATACATGGTACAGAGAAGAGATGTGGTTGTCGTTGCTGCTGGAGTTGCTATGGATGTTGTTGTTGAAGGTGATTCATGCGTGAAGAAGGAGTAGAGTGTAGTAGCTGAATAGAACAGAAGAAGAACTATGCAGTGAATGGATATGAAACACAAAGCATAAAAAGAAGAAGAACATAATGCGTAGAGGATGCATGCTGGAAGACAGTGAGGAAGTCTGAGTAGCAAAATCTAGCAAAACAGTGATGAAACTGGTAAGTTGTTATTGAACACTATATCACTGTAATAGGTTTCAGTATTTTATATTCATAATCCAGGGTGGTTGGGAGGTTCTAGGGAGTATTGGTGTCCTCAGAGGTTCAAGTGGGTGCTTGAACACATGGAGTTGGTGCTTCCTTCTAGTTGGTGCTAGAGAAGCCAGGGAGTTGGTGCTTCCTTCTAGTGGGTGCTAGAGAAAAACAGAGAGTTGATGCTCTCAGCTAGTTGCAGCTTGCAAAACAGAGGTTGTAGCCTCACAATGAGTTGGTACTCATATGTATGATAATTTAAAGAATGTAAGTAATACTTATCATATAAAGAAGAAGAGGTTTTTACCCTGTATGGGTTTCCTTGGGAAATATATGTCTCTGTGTTTCTCATATATGTGACTGATGTTGAATGTGCCATTGTTTATT
>JZKD02S1672760.1:709264-733070 GCA_000966675.3 Picea glauca
TATATAAATTTAAATAATCTAAAAAAAAATCAAAATAATAAAAAAAAAAGTGCGGGCACACATAGATTCCATGTGCCCACCTTGATTCCTCCAACACCCTCCTGACCTAAACCTAACCCTACACGTACTCTCTCTCGATCTCTCTTCCCATAAAACCTTACACAAACTATGTTGCCTCTCCACTTTGCTCTCTCTTGATATCTCTAAGAAGTTTGCGTTCACCGTCATCATGAAGAATCCACTCCAGACATCTATTAAGAAAAGAGCCCATACTCTCTTGGAGGTCAAACCCTAAATTACTATGAATCTCTTGTTTCTCTGTGAGTAAAATGGAGGTCTAAGACCATGGGATGCTACGGCGAATCAGACGACGATCTCTGTATGTGGGAAGAGCTGATTCTACCCCCAACAACACCCAATTCACCCGACGTCGAATCCTGCCAGCTCAAACATACCCCAAACGAGAATTGATGTGAAAGGATGGAAACCCCATCAAATTCGAACCCAGATTCCTAGTGTTCACTATCAGAGGACCTATGGAGAAGCATTCTGAAACGATTAAATGCTGTAGAACTCTCACGAGCGGCCTACGTGTGCTCTATGTGGAACTCCATTGCATCGGAGTCTCAACTGCAAATAAATGCGTTTAAATATAATGGCTATCTTTTGTTGTGTTTTTTGGCTTGCGAATCCAATAGGATTGGTTGGATAAAAGGCCTACAGTTTACTAGGTTGTGTCGGAGAGTAGGCATTCAGAATTGGTGAAAAAGCAGGGGTGTTAACATTAAATTTAAATGACAGGGCATTTGCGTTCAATCTTGAATGCATCGATGATGAAGCAGCTGAAGAATGCAAAGACTGAGCATCCATCTCCTCCCATGAGTCTGGTTCAACCATTCTGGGGTTTTTATAAGGATCGAAGTTCTGTCGGTTCACCAAAAATCTACCAAATCAATGCCCCGCTCCACTGAGTGATTCTGTGCTTCTTTCTGTGAGTTATCGTCACACTTTGTGAGCTTAAAGCGGATTTGTCAGGTATGAAGCCATTGTGTAGGGTTTTCTTTCTCTGCCATCTTCTCAACCTAATAGTGTCGATAACAGGACTATGGCCCCTCATGATTCTGTAAGTGATTTGGATTTTCTGATTTTTTTTAAGTAATTATCCGGAGGTTGGGATTTCAATTATGTTTTAAAATTATACACAATTTCTTTGCGGAGAAGATTGGCTCTTTAGTCCTGATAATAGGACTGTCGCCCCTTAGGATTCTTGCTTTGCAGTAGAAGATACAGTTTCTTGGTTTATTTGGAGTAGATCTGAGGACGGAATGATACGGTTTCTTGGTTTATTTGTTTTATTCTAATAAGTATTTAGATGGTTTAATAAGTATCGGTTTATTTTTTTTTATTTAGATGGTTTACCTATAGTTTAATGGCAACGAGTGGGCGTTATAGAAGAAGGAAGAAGGTGTTATAGAAGAAAGTGTTGTTTCCATCAGGCAACTTGATTTTCACTTTTCATGCATTATGAGCTGGCTGGGAAATAGATTCTATCTAGTTTTATCTTTGATAATTTTGAAAATCCATGTTCATAAAGTAGTAGATTAGACCTGTAAATTATATTTATATTATATATATATATATATATTTAGAATGGAATACAGAGTTTGATTTGGAACAAAGTTGTAATTCAGGTATATGATGGCGAATTAAATGAATTCGATATTCGTCAAGGTTGATATTACACACACGCGCGCACACACACACACATATATATTTTTATTTTTATTTTTTTGTTTTACATATATAGTTATCTGTTTAGAAAATCCTCAGCAAAATTGATATTATATTGTTTCATTTTTACTGTCCATATTGTTTATATGTTTATATGTATATAGGTTGGTATAAAAAAAATAATCATGTGCTTGGCTTGCAGGTTAGGTGGAGCTGGAGCTTGGCCTAGATTTTCATCTAATTAAAGGGTTTCAGGGTTTCAATATAACTATTTTAGGGTTTTTTTTTTTTTTTCAAGGTTGGAACAGTTCCATTCTTGAACTATCCTTCTTACATGTGGGTAGGTGGGTAGGCCCTACTCCAAGTTTTTTAAACCAGGGCTCTGATACCATGTGCAAGGCTCTAATTTAACAAAGCCTAAAAAAAATTTGTAAATTTAAATAGTTAAGATTATTTCGACGTATAAGCAATAAGCATTTTAATTATTTAGCATATTAGCAGCAGAAATTTAAATAATATAAACAACATGCTAATAATTTTAAATAACCATCACATGTTCATGAGAATGCGTACATAAAAGTACCTCAATCTGATGTTAAATTCCTGACCTTTGGTTGCCCCCTCTGCTGTTCTGCCCACTCTGCTTGATGCTCTGACCAAACCCTGCCCAAAACCGACTAACCACCCATACAGCTAGGAGCAGCCTATCTGACTCCCTAGCTCCAGGATTCCGTGAGGATTTTTGGCCCCCGAGCTCAAAACCCCCAACAACCTGGTGCCCCCTGCAATGGTTCACCCAAACTCCAAAACCAAACTCCCAAAACCAGAAAAATATCCAACAGCCAAAAATACAGTCCTCTCCTCCCAATTTTTCATAATCCTCTTCCCCAAAGCCTCTTCCCAGTCATATCTCTCCCCATTCACCGACTCCCTACCCTCCATTAATGCCACCCATCTTATCCCTCCATTCATTACCTTATCCCTCATTTATTACCTTATCCCTCCACTCCATGCTTCATTCCCCCCTGCATACGTAAAGTCTTATAATGAATAAATTAAAGTTATTAAGCCCCTTTTATTTATTACCCAAAGATTTAATGAGTCAATTAATTAATTAATTAATCAATCAACAGATATAAACAATTATTTATTAATTAATTAATTAATTAATATTATTAAGAAATAATCATTTTTAACTAAAACATATTTGGACAGTTAATTATCTAATTAATTATACTTGATAAACCTTAAAAAATCATTTAACTAGGGTTGTTACATTAACTACTATGATCCTAGTGAGCAGTACAAGAAAGGTTGGGGATCCTTTCAAAGAAAAAGAAGATTGACCCTTTGTTACAATTGCACAATACTGGGACATCTGGCTAAGGAATGCCCTAGTAGAAGACCTAGCTGTCTTTGTTGTAAAGCTATGGATCATGAAGTTTTATATTTCCCTAGAATGATTGCTAAGCTTGATAGAATGAATATGAGACAAGAAAACCTTGAGGAAGGTCACGAAACTGAGACCATGGCGGAACCCCAGAAAGAATCAGAGAATGTATTGCTACAAATGAAAGAAACCCTAAATGATCACAGAAATATCAACTTATCAGAGATCTTCAAATAAAAATAATGCATAGAAGAAAGAATAGGAGACTTCAACATTGATTGTGTTCTAGATAAAGAAACACAGGTAAATATCATGACATAAAGAACTTGGGAAACTTTAGGAAAACCTGCTATGATTCCTTCATTTGGAGGAATGGGATTATTTAGAGGAAAGATGATAACCCTATGTGGAAGACTCACCCAGATATCTATGAGTGCTCATGGAACTTCGATAGAGGAAGATTTTGAGATTGTTAAATTTATTGAGAACAACGCCCCATTTGATATATTACTAGGAAAACCTTGGATTGAAAAGGATCAGGCCAGAAGAAAAGAAGAGGAAGTCTTAGAGAAGAAGAAGCAAGAATTAAAAGATTTCATGACTAGGAGGATAACACACTTGGTTGAAGAACAGGAGAACAGATCGAAGCTATTTAGAACCAGTAACTTGGATGTCAAAGTTGAAAGAACACAGGAAGACTGAAGAACCTACCCCAGATAGAGCAGAAGTATTTCCCTTGAACCCTATGAAAGAATCTCAACAACGCGAAGTTACTATGCCAAAAGAATATAAGAATCAAAATGGAAAGAGGAATACCGAGAAGAAGATCACAGGGAAGAAGGCTAAAAAGCTCAGTAAAAAGAGAGAAAAGATAGAAAAGATGCAGAAGATTCCAGAGGGAACTTCACAGAAAGAAGGTTTGAAAAACTAGAACTTCGTCGGGATATCAAAATAGTGCAGCATGGCACTTCGCCATGGCGAAACGATATATCCATTGAAAGCATTATAACCATTAGCCTGACGATCCGAATGGTTAGAACAACAATAATGGCCCGAAGACTTTCCATTAGACCATTGGGACTGTGCTACAACAGATAGAACTACATTGATGAATACCTCTCATCCATTGGAGAAATCCGTTACATCGTGTCTACTTAGTCCGTCGACTGTTGCACCGAGAACACTTTTCCGAATTGGATCCAAGCCAACTCCTTTATACTGTGATGTGTTTATTTATATCGACACTTGTTCCATTACATTGTGCAATCATTCGTCCACCCGAGTTATCCAATATAAGCATGCATGTCGGATGAGCTCAACACCGTAGAGAAAGTCGTCGAAGAAGTTCTCATCGATCTCATGGCTAAGAAAGTAATTTATGTAGGTATTCAAGTGTCATCAACGAGAGGAGTGCAAGACTCTTTGTCGACTACTCGCAGATCCGGACCATCCTAATTGGAAACAAAGAAGAGAACCAAGCACAAAGATGACCTAGCGAACACGAAGTTAATCCTGATCATCTTACCCGACTACATCCCACCTTTGGCCGATGTGGTGAGTCGTGACAGTGTCCCGAGGGACTTTGAATACACCATGGCTACTGCGTATCTCCTGAAGGGGATACGTGCAGTTAGAATGCAGTAGGATAAGATCGTGACATTGAAGTTCAATGACTTCAACTTAGGAGATCGAAAGAACCATAGTATACTCGCTCCTTACAAATACTTGACCAGGACGAAAGAGAAGAACTCAAAAATAATCCCGCAGCCATGGACTATGAACCTCACGCAGTCCACTCTCTTGAATGTGATGAAGATTCCACATTTTGGAAGGCACCAGGAGGTTAACGCCTGTGTTAAGCTCCTTCTCTCATGTTACCATGGTGGCTACCTATGGATAGACCGACCCATCACAGTCGATCTGACGCTGATCCATAGGATCATCGGATTAACCATGCAGGGACCCAACCTACAGGACTTCTACCCAGAGAAGGCTACAGATCGCACATTAGCATAGAAGATCAAAGACACATATGTCGATGTAGAAAATGGAATGCGAGGCTACAAGGTAGATTCCATCCAGAATGGTGCAGTGCGCATTGCTTGCCAGCTGATTGCAGGAAATCTCGTGAGAAAGAATAGACCTACATAGGTCACAGGATTCGTTGTTGACCTCGCCAAGAAATGTGTAGAAGGACTCCAGATGAACTGGGCGAAGTACTTGGTCAACCAGCTGGAATTATATTGTCGCGAAGCTCAGGATCAGGGCTATGAGTTCCACTTTAGCTGGCTCTTGATCCTCATTGCATTTATTGCTTGGGAGATGCCTGAAGGTGAGACCTTCTCGTACATTGAGCTATTTGAGCCACTCATTGCAAATTTCACCACACTCTGGTACTCGAGTGATATGGGAAAACAGTGGAAATCGAACGCGGTCTTTCATACATATTATCTCCAACTGAAGAGGGCTATCAAAGTTGTCCCTCGCATGATGCCAAACACCCTGCATTGGTTCTGACCCCTCATGAAGTTCTGTGTATATCGACACTTCATTTATATCACCATGCACGTGGATGAGCACAAATAAGAGCTTTAGTCATACTACAATCTCACAAAGGAGGACCTCGAAGAGATAACCAAGGAATGGTCTGCAAAGCTTCTCATCCCCGCTAACCCCACTAAAATTTCATACCCTGAACTAATCGGTAGCCCTAAGACCACTCATGAAGCAAAGGATACTCATGGACCCATTAGAAGGAAGAAGACCGCAGAGATCCAAAACTTGAGTAGCGCATCGAAAGAAACTAGTTCAGTATCACGTGACCGAGGGGGTGATGAAGAATTAGATCAAGACGAGACCAACAGAAAATAAGATCAACAGAATCAAGGTGAAGTAACACCGCCTAGGGATCTTGTTGATGAGGTTGATCCCTTGAATAAAAGGAAGGTTTCTCCCACGAAACCCACTTACCTAAAGAAATTTAGAGCCACCTTGGCTAAGATGCAGACTGTGCTCACTATAGATGACTTCGACTTCATCATCACAGCTGTAGTAGATGCCTCACAGGACATCTTACAGAAACATGAAGCTAAGAAGGAGGAGATGTATAACATAATCGAGGTTGAGCTCAAAGGGGTACAGTAGGACCTTCAATACATCCATGCAATATCCACTGTGCCCCCACCATCAGAAGAACCAGATTTGGGAGATGAGTCTACCCAACTCCGCAGACTAGCTGATGTTACTGAAGCTCACCTTTGTCGAGCACAAGATGAAAAATACCAGGCCACAGTGGCCCTGAAACAATCCCAAGAAGAAATGGTAGAGTGACGTTGGGTTTCACAAAAGGAGAAGGATGACCTTCAAACCAAGTTTGAAGAGGAGAAAGCACAAATCCAGCAAGAAAAAGAGTAGTTGCTCACAGAGCAGCTTGGAGTCAAAGAAGCAGTCGATAGAGCACTTCGCTCTATGACGGTCTCAGAGCCAATTGTAGAAGACTAAGTGGAGCATCAAGTAGCACAGCTCGCAGAAGATATCCAAAAACTACAACAAAGAATATAAGACTTCGAGATACGAACAGTGCCCAACACTCCACAGGATGTGTGATATCAAAGAGAAGAAACTGCTTACAGTACAGTTGAAAGATTCAAGGCCCTCGCCATGGAATGTAAACAACTAAGTGATCGCAGTGCCCAGAATTATGAGCGACTCACTAAGGATCCTGAATTGAAGGCACTGGAGTCATAGCTCTAGGAGGAAAAGAAACAAGTAGAAACATTACAAGCTTAGTTGAATCCCCTATCAGTCGTTGAGAGGATGAAGCGATCCCAAGAACAGCGCACTACTCAACAACAGATCCACACCATTCAGAGAAAATTCATGGAAGTGACTCAGAGGCTCCAACAAATTTAGGATGAGGCTTGCCAACTGTTCGCAGAGATTGAAGTTTGAGGAGCAGAACTGGAGCAAGTCGTCACTGCAGCTTAACAATGCTTAGAGGGACCTATCAACAAAGAAGTTATCCAAGAGTTCACTGAGAAAGAGGCTATGGAGCAGAAACAGGTCGAAGAAACTCGAGCCAAGATCGAGGCTTTTGAAGCAGAGCTACCTCAACCAGAGTGACTCGGGATGAGTCACACATGAGTGTTGGGGGCTTGTTGGCCCTTGAACAAGTTTTGAGGATCCTTGGTCATGTTTGACCTACTTTTGGGACTTCAATAGGCTATCGAAGGTGGAGAAAAATTCAAAGAGGAGATCGTGGGATCTCGGGCCCTTTTTAGGGGTTTTTGGGTTTTTGGCTTATGTAACGGGTATGGGGATGTTGGCCCATGGTTTTACCCATGGTTAGGCCCTATTTGTAATGTATAAATAGAAATCTAGGCTATGTAGAAAGAAGTTAGTTAGTTCCATCTAGGTGATCGAAGAAATGCTAGACACTATGCTAAGTGCAACCTATAAGTGCTTTGTGCATGCTATGTTGAGAACTTGTAGAGTTAAGTGCAAGTGATTGTAGGAGACCATGAATAGGATTTGTGTTGTAACTCAAAGAATGAGGATCTAACGTAGTGTGCACAGATCTCCTATCCTCTGTGGAGTAAGATATCATGGCTCTGTGCATGTAGAAGATTGATAGAAAGAAATAAATAAGAAGAGTTGGTGGATGTATCCCCAGGGTGGAGGTGAACCACATATATCCCATGTTGTGATTGATTTGTTATTTATGGTTGTCCTCTTGTTTATGTGGTTAAATTCCTAGTGCTTGAATCTATTGGATCTATGTGAATATTGTGTTAATCTATTATTAGGGTTTAGCTGCGTTGTAAACTAAGGTTGAATACTAATGAACTACAATTTCTAAGTGATCTGTTAAGGTGTTACAATCACAGATCTGTATCCCAGCTAAGGTTGCAGATATCTATGTCCTACAACCACCCTTTCCTCTACCTCGGGTGAGACCTCATCTGCTTCGCAGGTGTTGCTGAAAGGGATGGTAGTTAGGGTTTTGTTGGTGCGCTTTTGTAAGCGTTGAACCCTGGGTCTGCCCTTGTTCCAACATATTATGTGTTCCAAGTCTTTCTTGTAACCTTCTATTAGTATACCAAATCACTCATTCAGGTGAAGGTAAAACCGTAGAGTTTTCACCTCACCAAGTTGTAATCAAGGATCTAAAATATCCTAAGCATGTTCTTACAACTATAATTGCTAATGATATTACCAGGTTGTACAAATTTGACAACTTTGGGTCATCATATTTTTCATCAGTTTTTGTTTCTCATAGCAATGACTTGAGCAACAGTTTGGTCATCTAAACTATCGCTCATTGCAGCAACTATGTAATCAATAGATGGTGATTGGTATTCCTCTTGTTTAATGCATAGATGGTGTTTGTTCTAGTTGTGTTCTTGAAAAACATCAGCGAGACAGTTTTGACAAACGTGCCTCTTGGCATGCCTCGGGTCCTTTGCAACTTGTTCACAATGATTTGTGTGGTCCACTTTATTCTCCTTATTTTTCTGGGTGCAAGTATTTCTTAACTTTCATTTATGACTTTTCCAAACGTACTTGGGTTTACTTATTAAAACTTAAGAGCGAACTTTTTGACAAGTTTTTGGCCTACAAGACCCTTGCAGAAAAGTAATCTGGACATCAAATTCAAAGGTTAAGAACAGATAATGGAGACGAATATGTGAACAATAATTTTACAAGTTACTACACTACATAGGGAATCCAAATGCAACACATTGTTCCATATACACCACAACAAAATGGTGTCTCTGAGAGAAAGAACCACACATTAAAAGAAATCGCTAATTGTATGATCCAATCTAAGGGATTAAGTCTAAAGTATTGGGCAGAAGCCATCAAGTGTGCAAATTACATAGTAAATTGCACACCCACAAAGACTCTTAAAAATATAACACCGGAAGAAGCTTGGACTAAAATTAAACCAGATGTAAGCCACTTCTATGTATTTGGCAGTATAGCATGGGCTCACATTCTTGATGAGAAAAGGAAAGCATTGCAGCCTAAAAGTGAGAAGTGTATATTTGTTGGTTATTCTGAAGATGTCAAAGGTTACAAACTTCTTCAATCACATTGTAATGAAATTATTATTAGAAGAGATGTTAAATTTGATGAAAATATCTTGGACTGCGAGCCTAATTCGGTGTTTGTGCCTTCTTTGGCCTGCGAGACTAATTCGATGGTTGTGCCTTCTTTGGCCTATGAGCCATCTTCGACGTTTGTGCCTTCTTCTGATTTGGTTTCCTCTTCAGATGATGACAGTGAGGATGAAAATCCACCTCCGCCTGCTCACCCTCCTCCAGATGAGTCCTTTGAACCTGAACCAACACCATTTCCACCACTTCCTAGATGGGTCTATTCAACACATGAAGCAGCTGGTGGTCTTGTCGGTGATCCTTCATATTAGCATCGAACACGTTCACAGTTCCGGTGAGCCTCTTCTCTTTTGGCTCAATTTTTAGAGCCTCATGATCCAAAGACATTTGCAGAAGCTTCAGGCCATCCAGATTGGGATACAACAATGAATGAAGAGTATCATTCTTTAATGGCAAACAATACTTGGGATCTTGTGCCTCTTCCAAAAGGAAGAAAACTTGTCAAATGTAAATGGGTCTATAGAACTAAGTATGAAACAGATGGAAGTGTTGAAAGACACAAGGCTCAGTTAGTTGCCAAAGGATTTTCCCAAGTTGAAGGAATTGACTATAATGAAACCTTTTCCCCTATAGCCAAAATGAATTCCATCTGCCTTGTTCTTTACCTTACCGCCTCACATAAATGGGAGGTCCATCAGATGGATGTTAAATCCGCCTTCTTTCATGGCGATTTGAAAAAATAAATCTACATGGAACGACCTCTTGGCTATGTCCAGAATGACTCTAGCCTTGTTTGTCGCCTCAAGAAATCTCTTTATGGTCTCAAGCAAGCTCCCGGAGATTTGTATGCCAAAATGGACAAATTTCTTATTGCCACTGGATTCTGTAGATGCCATTCTGATCCTAATGTCTATACCAAGAAAGTAGGAAGCCATCTCATAATCCTTGTCATTTATGTTGATGACCTTATCCTTACTGGTAGTGAATCAAAACTTTTAAACCATGTGAAAACCATCCTTAAGAAGAAATTTGAGATGACAAACTTAGGCTTTTTGCACTATTTCCTTCGACTCCAAGTTTTGCAAACCAATGAAGGAATTTTTCTTTCCCAGTCTAAGTATGCTTGTGAACTTCTTTCGTCTCTTTCACAAGGATGATTGTAAACCAACCCTATCTCCATTCCAGTCTAGAGTCAAGATTACTGCCACATGTACTTCTCCTGAAGTTGATGCCACCCTGTACCGTCAGTTAGTTGGTAGCCTATTATAATTGACTCATACCCATCCTGATCTTTCCTTTGTTGTTGTTCTTGTTGCTCGGTATATGCAAACACCCCATGAAAGCCATTGGAAAGCAGCTAAAAGGATACTTCTCTATGTTCGTGGTACAGTTCAGTTTGGGATACATTACAGTTCAAGGGGGGCTCCTTTATTGGTTGGTTTCACTGATTCAGATTAGGTCGGCGACCCTGATGATCGGAAGTCTACTGTAAGTTATGTTTTCAACCTTGGTTTAGGACCTGTCACTTGGGCCTGTAAGAAACAACATGATATTTCACTTTCTTTAGCAGAAGCAGAGTACCGAGCATTGGTAAATGTAAGTCAGGAAGCCTTATGGCTTCAAAAAATCCTTTTAAAGTTTGGATTCCAGCAGCATCATATGACCAGCCTTTGGTGCGACAATCAGAGTGTCATTAAGCTCACCAAAGACCCAGTTCAACATCAGTGTAGAAAACACATCGATCTTCACATGCACTTTATCAGAAAGATCATTCATGATCAAGTTATTGAAGTGCTCTTTTGTCCTACAAAAGATCAAGTTGCAGACATTTTCACAAAGTCTCTTACAGAAGCAAATTTTTCCAAACTTCAATCTATGTTAGGAGTTCAAGAAGTTGTCATTAAGGAGGGATAGGCTCTAATGCCTCCTTCCTTCTCCTATTGTGTCACTATTGTAAATCCTTCAATCCTATCCCAAGTTGTTCTTAAGGGGGGATGTTAGGATATTTAGACACTTAGGAGTTATTTAAGATCTACTTGGTATAATGTGTCGTTAGGTAAAAGTGTGTTTCTTTAGTATGCATTAGTATGCATTTGTAGTCAGTAAATCCAGAGGTCACGATATGTTCTCGACATAGAGTGATCCGACGGTTCATATTGTCCTCGATATTAACGGCCATTGATCTGTGGCTTCACACATGATTGGTCCATGATATCTATTTAAAGAGCATGGAGGGTCATTTTCCAATGATCGATTGTGAGAAAATCTCTTGTAAAATCTCTCTGTAATCTTTTTCTTTGCATTAATAAATTGCTCCAAGTGGTCGGGTTGGATGGGGCCATGGATGTTTCCCCATAGGGGTTTTACCATGTGAAAACATAGGTGTCTTGATATTTGATCTTCTTATGTGACTGGTTACTGAAGGTGTTTGTCCTCTGTTGGAATACCTGTGTTATCGAACAATTTTGAGATTACTAAAGAAACTTAGTCTTCAATTCTTAAATATATAGGGAAACCTTGCTTGCATAAATGAAAGAGCATAAAGAAATGAATAGGAAATGAAATGAGAAACTACTGAAATGTCATGAAAATGAAACTAATTTTGCATTTATACCAGAGAGAGGGGGCCCTTCCTCTCTTTCCATATACTGCCAATAAGGACTACAATAGAGAACTCTTGATGTGCAACAACAAGATATTTATTCCAGCATCAAAATGATTACAATGATCCTTCACTTTAATATGGAACTCCATTCTCTAGCCTTCATCTCTCTAACTTGTTCACTATTGAACTATGAACTTAATGATATCCTCTCATATTTATACAGATAGATTTTCCTTCACAAAAGGAAAAGGAGTTACAAAAAGATGAGATCAGATCCTAAACAAGTGGATCTACAACCAACAAATCTTAGATCCTAAACATGTGGATCTATCCTCCACCAAATATTGCATTTTATTTAAGATAATTTGAATAAGATAATACATCAAATTTCATGATATCCACGTGTCCAAATTCGTGGGTATTAGCCACAACTTGGTCAAACCACTTAGCTACAAAATTGTAGGCTAGAATGACTAGTTTTGGAAATCTCAACCATACTCCTCTTGTTTTGTACTTTTTGTAGGTTTTCCCCATGTTTCACCTAAATGACCCTATGATGCACAAAACCCATATTTTATATTTTTGAGATTCCTCTTAATATTTTCATAAATGACGTGGAAAGTTTGACTATCATAACTTCCAATCAGTTGCAAAATTGTCAATAGCTGCAGAATTGCCAACAATTGTTGAATTTCATAAGTTAGGAAACAAACTCATATGCTAGAAATAATCATTAGTACATGGAATATTCATCTTTTTAACATTATTGTTGTGTTTGTTTCGTCACTTGGGTGAGAAAAACAAGGGCACTTGCATGTCTAGTTGGTCCTGCTAGACAAGATAGAGGTTAGTGCATGAGTTAAACAATCCAAACACATAAAATAAACAAGTAAACAAACTAAAAAAAACTAAAGAAATAAAACTATAATGCATAAGAAACTTTGAACCAAAAACAACCAACCAATGACCAAGATTATGCCACCAATGGATAACTATATTAGTTGGCAAAACACCATAGAGAAAGGAGGACTTATGAGTCCCCTCTTCCTCCTTGGGAGGGATCTTGAGTTCCCTAATGGAAAGATCTTCTTAAAATGGTAGAAAAGAAAGAAAATGATGAAGAAATCAATGCCTATTCCCTCAAGAGGTGAGTGGAATGGCCTATTGGAATGTTGCTAGAATTCTCCAAGGAGAAAAGAGGATTCGCAAGGGAGGATTGAGGCAGCATAAAAATACTATAAAAATCTTAAATTCTTAGTGCACCCATGGTCTCCATTTATATAATTTCTTTAAGGAAATATTCAACTGGTTCTTGGTGTGAACAAGGGGGCCTTTAGGGCACCCTTTGGTCCTTGACCAGCCCCCCATTTGGATTCAGATCAGATCTTAGGTTCAAATCAAGTTGGTAGTTGGTTCATAAGTGGTTGAGGGGTCGACAAGAATCATAAATGCACCGTTCACAGGTGTGCATGGATTTTCTCGTACAGATTCACGCATATGGTGCATTGTGCGCTCTACGAGATTCTTTGGCCCACACACTGTGCACACACTTCCTTTACTGAGTTAGCGCATGCCAATTTTTGCCCAGTTGTATAGATTTTGCCTATTGGAAATGCATTTTTGGTGCTGCAGGTGAACTAATGGTTGTTTGGCATTGTTGTATTTCTGTAGCCATTTGCGTGCAATGATGCAGACAAAATTTTAGTGATAACAGATGCCCCCTGATGTGTGAGATTAGGAGCATACGTATAGCCGAAATACATCAATGTTTCTTCTACTGAGAGTACCATTGTAATGAAGAGTGCTAATAAGAACTGCAAGAGCGATCCTGTCAGAGGGAGAGGGGAAACTGTGGGACCCAAACCATTCTCTAGTGAGAAAAAATAAAATCTGTATACAAACGAGGCGAGCATGCCCCATGCTCGTGTCATGTAACTCAAAATGTAAGACAATAAATGAAGTTGTATGTTGATGTAGATAACTGCAACGCCCTCCGGGGTGGTTTGATAATGAAAGATGGAAATTTTGATGGTGAATATACTCTGAAAAGAGGCAAGGACGCCTATAAGAAGTGTCTATTACTCGTAGGCATTGATGGCCTAACAAATTCAGAGGTCTTCGACTGGTATAAAATAACTGCAATAGTCACATAGTAAGACCCACCGTAACATGAGATTTTGTTGAAGTCGAATGTTATGGGGGTCAACAACATTAGAGAGCAATGATGGTTCTCTCTGTGTCATCCGAGACTCCTCATTTTAAAGGTAATGAGAGTCAAGATATTGTCTCCTTTTTGGAAACTGTGTTGATGTCGACAAAAAGGAAGACGGGACTCCAAGAATCAAAAGGGCTTCATGAAATCTGTGGAGATAAGAATAGGAACTGATAGGGAACATGGACGAAGTCAAGAGGCGGTGAGACTCAAGACTTCCCTTGGTTGGGGGTATGTTTGAAGGATGATTGGCAGTAACCGTAAAACTACATCTAGTGTCAGGGGGATGACTAGACATGGGGTTAAATGGTGCTAGAGGCGTGACAAAGTGGACAAAATCAGAGATCAGGGGTACATGGACTGTGGGATACTCGGGGTTTATGAACGATGTCAGAATGAGGAAAGGATAATGGATGCCCCAACCAAGGGTGACATGGGTTTCTTTGCCAAAAAAAGAAGGTAAGTAAATGCTGGAAATAAAGGATTTTTACAATTACCAAATACATAAAGAATAATTTGGGATGAGTGTATAGATACAGAAACGGGTGGCCCCGTGCAAGATGGCTTGGCCTGTGAGGGTTCAAGTTGCGTGGAGAGATGGTGGAGGGTAGGGGCCCCATGGGTGGGTTTTTGTATGAGGTAAATGAATGGGGGGGAATCTGCAGATGGGAAAACTAATTGTGGGTGAAATGGAGGGTTAATGATATTGTGGAGGTGCAGTCAAAATAGAACTGTGATGAGATAACCTGGGAGTCCATTGGGAGAGCTGGAAAAAAATGATGAGGAGTATGTGGCTTATTCTCAGAAATTCATAAGATTGTCGGGACTCCCATCCCTAGGGGGTGAAAGCAGCATGAGTGTCAAAGTACCAAGGGGAACTATGAATGGGACAAATCATGTGGGGGAGAATGCTACCAGGTGATAGTACCAAAATGTAGTGGAGGTGATAGTACTGCAGTTCCAGATGGAGGGACCCTAAAGGTGAATGTCAGAGGATGTAACTAGGAGATGCAATTGATATTCAGAGGGAATCATTACATGCCAGTGTCGAACATATACCTGAAGGGGTTGTGCTAGTTTTTGATGACCAAGTACCTACACACATTAAAATCGAATACCCGACGTGAACAATATATAAAGATAAAGAACATATAACAATTATTTGATAATTTTGAACATGAGCATGCGTACCTGGATGTGATGTGAGAAATATGCTCCCCGGGTGCCGAGTACATATGGTGACTCGGGGAATGTGACTGTGTAGATGGTGGGACCCTGATCCCGTGGTTGAAGACAGATCAAGAAAGAGAGGCTCTGGGAAGTGTGTGAACATTCCGGCGGAGTGGCAGACCTTGATCCGTCGAGAAACTATAGCGGGGGCAGTGATGACTAGTCAACTGCCCCCTGGACCTGGAGGACCCCTGGCTGGTGGGGCGCCTCCTGTTGACAAAGGACCTGGTGGGGGAGCTCTAGGGGCACCACAAGTGCCAGTTATATATTTTTGTATTTATATAGGCCTACGATCCCATTTTGTACAGGGTAGTTTGATACCCATTTTGTATAGGGTAGGGGGTACCCATTTTGTACCTATAGGGGTGAGGGGATTCACTTTCCTATGGGAGAAGTATATGTTGTAATTTTTTGTAAACATTTATGATACATTGATAGATATATATATATATATATATATATATATATATATATATATATATATATATAATTGGATATACATTTTTTGGATCTTTGTGATTTTTACATGTGTTTGATATCTTGTGATGTTTTTATGATGTCTAATCTATATGATGTGACTGATGTTTGATGATTTATGTATGTTTGATGATGTCTTGATGTGATAAATTTCAATCTAACACTAGGTTAGCCATATTATATGTTATTTGATTAAATTATCGTGGAATATGTGTAAATGTAATTGAATCAAAGTTGCGAGATAAGAGTCTAATTTGAAGGTATTTGCGAAAGAGGCAAGGATCGTGAAGGCGATATACATTGTTGAGCTGCAGGAAGACAAGTTGGGAATCTAATAAGACACTAAGGTGATGAATGTGGTGGTGACTGGATTCGGCGAGGATACCAATAACAATGACATATTCTGCTTGGTTGTTGGTGGTTGAGCCCAAATATATGCTGCTAGAGTGGAGTAGTTCATGTGAGGGGGTGTAGAGGGCCCAAGCGTCCGAAGCGAGATTTTGTGTCCAATGGCTAGCTCCATCAGCATAACCGATGTGGTAGGACAATGGAGGATGCATCTGTCAATAACACGGATGGTAGATAAGATATGAAGAGTGGAGGCGAAAAAAGAAGACTAAAAACCCTACGAATGTGTACAAAGAAAAAGCCTAGTGTAGAATGACTATGCTCAGGCATAAAACTTCTTTAAGTACAACCCATTGATGGGTTCTTTGAGAGGATAGCCTTATGGAGAGTTCATAATGTATGCGCCTTTAGTGAGGAAGTGTTGGACAATGTAGGGTCCATGCCATAATGACTCGAATTTCCCATGAACGAGAGTATCGTGAGCGATATCGTACGCTAGGACAAGATACCCTTCGTTGAATGAGCGAAGGTTGACATGGCAGTCAAAGGTGGCTTTGGACCATTTTTTAGCTGCCTCATTGTTATGTAATGATGATTGACAATCTTCATCCAGTGACTCTAAGGTCAACAAGCACTGCTCCATTGGAGAAGTGTTAGGTAATAGCTCGATGGCAGTGCGCAACGTGGGAATTTCTCACTCGATGGGGAGGGTGGATTTGATCTCATGTATGAGATGAAACAGTGTAAAACTGGTGGCAGTTTTTACTGTCGTGTGATAAGCCCATAATGCTGAAAACAACATATCAGTTGGTCTTATGTTTGTTGACAATACGTTGTAGCATGGTTTTGAGGAATTTGTTGATAGCCTCAACTTGTCTGTTATACTGAGGGTAGTATGGGGAGGAAAAATCATGGGAGAAGCCTAACCTTGAGGAGAGTTTGATGAAGATCCCATTATCAAAGTGATTACCATGATCGAAGACTAATTGTAGTGGAATTTTGAAATGGATGTTGACGTGGTTGAAGAAAAAAAACGATGTTGTGTCAGCAATATTATTGAAGGTAGGCATGGCTTCGACCCATTTAGTAAAGTAATCTACTGCCACGATGATGTACTTGCGTCCATTAATAGATGGAGGGTTGCAAGTCATGAAGTCTATGCCCCATTTGCAGAAGGGGCCGACAGTGATGACTGGATGTAGAAGAGTGGGTGGCGCTCGTGCTTTGTTTGCATAAAGCTGGCATTTGTCGCATCGCTTGATAGTGTGGATACAATCATGAAACAGTGTGGGCCAAAAGTATTCTTCTCGAATTTTTTTTGGGTGGTGGACATACCTGAGAGGTTGCCACCACAAGTTCCACTATGGAAATCGTTCAATATTATGTCTGCTTCATCGATGGTCAACCATCGGCGGAGTATGGTGTTGACCCCACATCGATACAAAATGTCACCGATAAGGAGGTACCGAGGGGCCTGATGGAAAATGAGTTGATGATCATATCGAGAGAGATGAGACCCAAACTTTTGTGTCTGAAGGTAGATGAGAAGGTTTCCGTACTAGGGGTCATCTGAGGGGATGTACAAGAGGTGTTCGTCAAGAAAATTCATATAGATGGGTGAACCTTTAGCGTATGAGGGAAATTCCATGATGAGTTCGGTGAGAGCAAGTGCTTTCTTGCTTTTGCGAGTTGAGAAATCTAGGTCGTATCCCTGAATTATGACGATCCATTGGGCAAGTTTTCCATTAATCTGTCGTCGACTAAGCAAGTACTGCATGGGGTTAGAATCTGCCATGAATTTGGTAGTGCAAAGTAGGATATAATGACGCAGTTTTTGGACTGCGAGGACAACTGTGAGGGCTAGTTTCTCATCATGATTTTATTTCATGGGTGGTCCTGAAATATTTTTACTAATGTAGTAAATAACATGCTCGCATCCATCATCCCATATTTGGATGAGGACTCCTGCTACTAAGACAATTGAGGATGACAAGTAGAGGAGATAATTGCGATCATAGTCTGGAGGACTAATCAAAGGGGAATTGGTTAGCGCTTCTTTTAAATCATCAAAAGTGGTTTGGACATGTTCATCCCATCAGAATGGGATGTCATGATGTAGTAAGCGAAGGAAACCATGCGCGCGAGTGGCATAATTTGGGACAAAGCATCGTAAAAAGTTGGCTTTGCTTTGTAGGCTCTGTAGTTGGCACAAATTTCGAGGTGGTGCAATTTCTGTGATAACTTGGACCTTGAGGGGGTCCACAGTGATGCCATGTTGGGAAATGATGAACCCAAGGTGATGTCCGATGGTGAGGAAAAATACACACTTGAGGGGGTTCAAGCAGATATTTTACTGGCAACATCGTTGAAAGACAACTTGTAAGTCATCTAAATGTTGAGTTCGTTTCTTGGATCGAGCAGTGAGGTCATCTAAATAGGCGAGGATGATGTGAATGAGATAATTTAAAACATAAGTCATGGCCCGTTGGAATGTAGCACCTGCGTTTTTTAGGCCAAAAGGCATGACATGATAAGAAAACATACCCCATGGGGTAGTAAAAGCGGTTTTATATTGATCTGCTGGATGGATTTGGATTTGATTGTAGCCAGAGAACCCATCCATGAAGGACAAGGCCTCATGAATGGCACAGTCATCGATAATTTGGTCGATGAAAGGGGTTGGGAAGTTTTCTTTGGGACAAGCATGGTTGAGATCGCGAAAGTCGGTGCAGACGCAAATAGTGCCCTTTTTTTGTTAACGGGGACGGGGTTGGAGACCCATGATTTCAAAAGCTATCCTAATTTTGCAACATGTTGGGATGTATGGGCCCTTACAAATTTAATATGATTTCAAAAATAAACTAAGAGGATCCCTAGGGGGGCTTTGTTCTCTCCTAAATATTTTGTTAAGGGAGATGAAATGTCCCCTTAACCACCTTTCTGATTCTCAAGATCGCTCTATGGTGCAAGAGAAGAGAATACTCAATGATTAAATTTGATTTTTGGTCCCAATGCAAGTGTTCTTATATGTGATAGAAAATAATCTCAACTTAACTTTTACAAACCAAACAAGCCATCCATGTGGCAACCAAAGAAAAAGAGGAGAAATATGGTTCTTTTTCCCCCGTAAGTGCCTATGTTTGACTAACCTTTCATATGGGAAAGGAATATAAGTGTATTGCATTTACAAGTTGCATGAAAGAAATATTTTGAAGGCTATGGACCTTCGAATCATCACAAAAACTTTTACAATTTTGAAACTCTAGAAAGGTGCACGAGTTACAATTCATATAGATGCACAGTGGGTGCACAGTGCGCAGCAAACAAAATACATTTTGGCGCATACTGCACAGAGAACCGAAGTACTTTGGGTGCACAATGCACTGAGTGCGCATCTGTGGGATGAAATACCCCCACATGTTCTGATACACATCGAGGGGGGGGGGGATTTTGAGTGGAATTCTCCTCTTCCAACCTCAAACTTGGCTCTTGGCAGGTAAGGCTAGGCCAGTTTTGGTACTTGCAAGATAAATGGGTCAAAAATAAGTTCTCTCAAAGCCCAATAGGGAGGGAATTGATACCTTATCCCTAGTATGGTTGCCAATTTGTTGTGTTCGTTTCGTCACTTGGGTGAGCAAGACAAGGGCACTTGGATGTCTAGTTGGGCCTACTAGACAATACAGAGGTTAGTGCATGAGTTAAAAAATCCCGCACATGAAATAAACAAGTAAACAAACTAAAGAAAACTAAGGAAATAAAACAAGAATGCATAGAAACTTTGAACCAAAAACAAGCAACCAATGACCAAGATTATGCCACCAATGGATAACTATATTAGTTGGAAAAACACCATAGAGAAAGGAGGACTTATGAGTCCCCTCTTCCTCCTTGGGAGGGATATTGAGTTCCCTAATGGAGAGCTCTTCTTACAATGGTAGAATAGAAAGAAAATGATGAAGAAATCAATGCCTATTCCCTCAAGAGGTGAGTGGAATGGCCTATTGGAATGTTGCTAGAATTCTCCAAGGAGAAAAGAGGATTTTCAAGGGAGGATTGAGGTAGCATAACAATACTATGAAAATCTTCAATTCTTAGTCTCCATTTATAGCATGTCTTCAAGGCAATATTCAACTAGTTCTTGGTGTGAACAAGGGGCCCTTTAAGGCACTCTTTGGTCCTTGACCAACCGCCGATTCAGATTCAGCTCATATCTGAGGGTCAAATCAAGTTGCAAGCTGGTCCATAAGTGGTTGAGGGGACGACAAGAACCATAAATGTGCCATTCACAGGAGTACACATCTTTTCTCATACACAGTCGCGCATATGGTGCATTGTGCGCTCTACGGGCTTCTTTGGCCCGTGCACTATACATGCGCTTCCTTTAGTGAGTTAGCGCATGCCAATTGTTTCCCAGTTGTATAGTTTTTACCTCTTGGAAATGAATTTTTGGTGTTGCAGGTGAACTAATGTTTGTTTGGCTTTGTTGTATTTCTGTAACCATTCGCGTGCAATGTTGCAGACGAAATTTCAGTGATAACAATTATTATGCCTTTGAAGTTCATATGAGTGAAGATGGGTAATGATGGTGAAAATCAGATAATATGTGGCAATGAAGGTGTAAATTAGTGGAAGATAAAAAGGGAAAACGATACAAAAATAAGTAAAACAATCCTTTAAAACATGTCAAATACGGGGCCCAACATCTCCCCCACACTCAAGATCCTGCATTTCCTCATGCAACAATGATAATCCCACATAGTTAACAGTCTCTTGACTTCTTGTTACTTTTGCTTTTGATTTTATGGAAAGGTATGAATGAGAACAAGATGAAGGCCCGCAATCTATGAGATCAGGTTACAAGTATACGATGACTCTTATTCTTTAACATGGTGTTCTTTCATGAGCAAAAAAATATTTGAGAACCCAACATTTATTGTTAATGTTTAAGCCATTATTATAGATGTTTGCATTTCATTAGATAAAAATAGCATAATCCAAGATCACTGAGAAATACACAATCACAAGAGACACAACATTTATTCTGGGAAACCCTCTAGGGGAAGAAAAACCAGAAAAACTTCCTTAATATAGATAGCCAATACAATGCCAAGAGATCTCTATGCTAAAACAGAAAGTCCTCTCCTAGATATGCGCCATTGTCTCTCTCCTTTGCTGGTAACAGATCAAAACTTGTCTCTCAAACTGAGCAAGTGAGTTATGTCCAAGTGAGGTGCTAGCCTCCTTTATTTATACAAGTCTGGCACGTGTGAAGTGTCTCTTCACTGGTAGGGCCGACTTCTCAAATTGGGTGGGTAAACCCACCTTTATTATATTTCTGGGTCTCTTTATTAACTGTTGGGGCTGACTTCTTATTATGCCTATTACAATTGTCTTTTGACTGATCCGCAAAAAGGGATTTGGTCCTATTACAATAATCGACATGATCAATCCACAATGGGGATTGATCCTATGAATAATATATCAATAATAATAAGAATACTCTTTGCAGTTACATTATTTTAACACTCCCCCTTAACAAGAAGGGTATTCTTCAGCAACATCATGCGAGGGAGAGAGGACAACATCATCAACAACATCAGGTGGGAGGACAACATCATCAATATCATCTTGGCTGGCATATCTATAAATTATCGGAAGTTTTCTTCATCGACAGTAGCATCATTCTCAAAGGAATGCCATCATCATCTGCATCAATATGTATTAGTATAAAAATTGATACATCATCATCATCACAGCACAAGGTTGTCTCATCATAATACAAGACTGGATTTACGTCACAGTTGTCAAGCTGGAAGCTCAGTACTTGTCTCATCTCATCGTCTTGCTTTACATCACAGTACTCAAGTTGGAAGCAAGATCCTCGTCCTACTTTACGTCACAACAATCAGGTTGAAAGCAGAATACTAGACTGGCTTTACGTCACAGCTATCTAGCCAGAAGCTCAATGCTAGTCTCATCATATCCACTTGCTTTACGTCTGACAGCTTGGTCAGAAGAAAGGATTGTCTCATCTTTCTTTACGTCTGACAACTTGGTCAAAAGTAAGGAACATCTCTTCTTTCTTTATGTCTGACAACTAGGTCAGAAGCAAGGAACATCTCATCTTTCTTTACGTTTGACAACTAGGTCAGAATCAAGGAACATCTCATCTTGCTTTACGTCTGACAACTGGGTCAGAAGCAAGGAACATCTCTTCTTGCTTTACGTCTGAAAACTAGGTCAGAAGCAAGGTACACATCTCATCTTTCTTTACGTCTGAAAACTCGGTCATAAGTAAAGAACATCTTTCTTTGCGTCTGACAACTAGGTCAGAAGCAAGGAACACATCACATCTTGCTTTACGTTTGAAAACTAGGTCAGAAGCAAGGAACATCTCATCTTTCTTTACGTCTGACAACTGGGTCAGAAGCAACGAACACATCTCATCTTGCTTTATGTCTGATAGCTGGGTCAGAAGCAAGGTACTCATCCTGCTTTACGTCGCAACCATCAAGTCGAAAGTAGGATACTAGATTGGCTTTACGTCACAGCTCTCTAGCTGGAAGCACAGTACTAGTCATATCACATCATCTTGCTTTACGTCACAACCATTAGGTCGGAAGCAAGAGATGTCTCATTTCAGCATCTACTCCCCCTTTCAAGGAGGGTCCTTTCAGACTATACCAAGATTATCTCAGAAATACTCAAACTTCACATGAGATAGGGGCTTGGCCAACACGTCAACAACCTGTTCATCCATGCTAATGTACTAGAGCTTCAAGGCTCCTCTCTGTACCATGTCGCGGATGTAATGATAGCGGATCTCTATGTGCTTCAACTTGTCATGGAATATAGGATTCTCTGTCATCTTTATGCAGCTCTGGTTGTCACATAGAATCATGGTTGCTCTCATCTCTAAGTCAAATAGGTCGGTCAGCAACTTTCGAAGCCATGTAGCTTCACAGCTAGCAGAACATGCAGCAATGTATTCTGCTTCCGCTGTGCTGAGAGAAATGCTAGATTGATTCCTACTCTGCCACAATATCATAGCTAATCCCAAACTGAAACAACATCCTGAAGTGCTTTTCCTATCAGAAACACTTCCTGCCCAATTTGCATCAGTATATCCACTCAATGTGAAATCATGATCTTCATCATAGCTGAGACCATAATCTATTGTACCTTTAAGGTACCTCATCACATGTTTTGCATCCACTAGGTGAACACGTCTGGGTTCTACCAGAAACAGACTCAAGGTGTTCATGGCAAAACAAATGTCTGGTCTGGTGTTCGTCAGGTACATCAGCGATCCAATAATCTGTCTATATAGTGTGGCATCAATCAACTCTGACGAAGTATCGACCAACAGCTTCAGCTTCACTTCCTTGGGTGTATTCATGGGTTTGCATTGAAACATGTCAAATCTCTTTAAGATTTAGACCATGTACTTCCCTTGGTTAAGGAAGATCCTCTCAGGAATCTGCCATACCTCAAGACCTAAGAAATAATGCATTAGGCCAAGTTATTTCATTTTAAATTCCGAGGCAAGTCTCTTTTTACATTCAACGATGAGATTTTCTTCTCAAGTTAAGAATAAGTCATCCACATATAGCAGTAAGATTACTGGCTCATTATTCATAATTTTGAAGTAGAGATTTGAGTCTGCTTTACTCTTGGTAAAGCCTAAGCTCGTC